>JAATLQ010031042.1:0-10142 GCA_013421005.1 Heliconius erato x Heliconius himera | reverse complement strand
ATCAGGTGACCCGAACGCTCGTTTGCCTTGTCCTTTTCCATAAAAAAAAAAAAAAAAATCCCGCACACAGCAGGGTAGGCAGAGGGAACCTAGTGGTTAGACACTCCGTTCCCCACTTTCTGCCGAATTCTGGAGGCATTGCGTGTTGAGTTGCAGAACTCAACGCCGCGCTTAACCACGACACCATAGCGAAGAAATGGAAATATAAATTTAAGTAAATATTTCATCTCCTCGAGTGGGGATCGAACCCACAACCAGTTGGTTTTACAGTTTCACACACCTCGAGCCACTCGAACAAACATCCACCCTCACAAACCTTCACATTTTAATAGTAATCAAAATAGGATAGTAGGAATAAAAATATACTATACACATACAATATAAAAAAAAAATAAGCAAGCTTAATGATGAAATTTATTTATTATTACTTAACATAAGGAAATGCCAATTCCAAATTGTCAATGTAGATCTCTTTCCTGTCGTAGTCTATCCGCTAGTGCTGTCTGAAAATTAAAAACATATAATATTTTTACTAGACCATGTTTAAAAATATAATATACACATCAAGTAATCTTAAAATACTGAATTTATTTAGGAAAAATGTCATATTTTTTAATATCACGCTGTATCCCGCAATAGCGGGGTAGGGACAGGAAATATAGTGTTAAGACATTCAGTTTCCCGCTTTTCGTCTAACTTTGAGTTCGTTTGTTTGTTGAGTGGAGAAACTCAACGCCGCGCTATATATGTTCTAATTCAAGATGATATAGACATTGATCGAATGGTCAAAGCACTTAGGTACAACCAGTTATGAAGAAAAATTATCATAGAAATTACATTTGTATATTTTTAAATTATTTAACGGCACAACATCAACGGTTCGATTGGCGGAAATGAAATATTTTTATTTCCTTTCTCTAGTACTAATAACACAAAATGCAGTGTTGAGTTCCATCAATTCGATTCAAATACATGTCTCGAAAATTGTACAAAATATGGAACAGAGTGTCTTAACAGAGGTTCTCTCCGCCTACTTCATCATATGCGGTATACAGAGTGACGCCAGAATACAAAATATTTAAGACTCACTAGTAGTAGGGGGTGGTGGTGGTGGGGGACCGCCTCCGAAACAACCAGCTGCCTGACGGTTTTCTTGAATACCCGCTTTAGGGCCAATGCTCATGCCACTCTAAAAAAAGATATGAAGATATGAAATGTAATATGTATATTACAGGTATTACCCATAGCTAAGTTATTGATAAAAATACTCATTTTTTTTTAAAAAGTTGTAGGTATATGTATATATATGAAAGTTATTGTAAGGAATACTATCAATTTTACAACACTAATAAATTATGATAAAAAAGCGACTTAAAAATAAACCGTCTTAATCCCACTTGGAATAAATTTATTATTCTTAATTTCCCGATTAAACAAAATGCGGCGTTGAAAAAATTCAACAGTAGCAAAAACTACTGTTGACTATAATTCGGAGGTGAGGCGGAGAATGGAGTATCCTGACACCATATTCTCCACTTATCCCGCAAAACAGAAGAAACGCAACGAAGGAAAATGCAATCTTGAGTTCCACCTTTAATACGCTACCAGAATCCAGCGGAAAGTGCAAAACATAAAAGTCCTAATGAGAACGGAGTAATATTTAACACTAGGTTCCCAGGTTCCCTCAGCTTACCCTGCTACGTGAGGGATGCAGCATTGAGGTACAATAAAAGAAATTAATAATCCAACTTAAACACTATTATAATAAAAAAATATAATCTTACTACAGCAGCGAAAATAACAGCCATGACAACGAGAAACAAGGCGAGGAACTTCATATTGATATAATATCTTCAACACTGATCTGTATCAAAATCCCACATCCTTATATACTATGGAAATTCTAATTCAAATTTTCTATAGTGTCTATAGAAAAAAACTGTAAATCTATAGAATAATATACTCTAATGCTAGTAGTTTACGAGACAAAATTAGTATTTTCTCTTCTATAAAAAAATAGAATAAACATAATTTCGATTTAAATAATTTTACCAGGCGACAGACCGATGATAAATATGTATGTAATTGTATGCAAGCTCAGTGATTTGTTAATATTATTTTAAATTGCTTTATAATTTTATATTATTTGACTTAAACGGTGAACTTATACGAATTGCTGGGTAAACATTATTTAGAGATGATTTGAACGAATGTACAGCTTTTGGACTGTAACGCAACGGTTGTGGGTACGATCCCCACTCGGGGGATTGAGCTACGTCACACGCTTACGTTTCAGCCGACGACAACTACACTATATATGAACACTCACACAAATACAAAACTCAGCTTAAGCCTTACTGTATATATCTTTCATAAGAAGAGTTTTTGTTTTTTTTTAATGGAAAAGACAAGGCAAACGAGCGTTCGGGTCACCTGATGGTAAGTGATCACCGCCGCCCACGACCCCATGCAACACCAGAGGAGCTACAGGTGCGTTGCCGGCCTCCAAGGTGGGTTGGGCGCCGGAGCCCGGCATTACCTGATGCGAAACGCAGTGGCATAAAGCCACTACCTAACGCCAGTTTTAAATGCCGGGGGCGGTAATGATCCGGTCGAGTCTGCCCATGCGTGTTTTTGCAACAGAGATTGCTGGCGACGTGACTCTACCACACGTACTTTAGTCGCCTCTTACGACACCACCAGCACCAGGATAATCCTATTCTAGGCCGGAATCACACGGCATATCATTTGTGGGTTTGATTATAAAAACCGTGTTTTTTTTTAATAAAACCCACGTCCACTACCTTAGTCGGGCTCGCCCACCGAGGTTTTCGTACAAAAATTGGAGGTCTCGAGCTTTTTTTGAAATTGAAGCTTAGCTTAGCCAGAGAGAAAATCTCTATATATAATAAGACAGTAAAAATATTTTGTCTGTACATTTAGTAATTTTGACTGAAATGGATAGAGGGACACTTAAAAAGAATAATAGAAAGCAAAAAGATTTTTTTTTCAGAATTTTGAGTCTGTCTGTCTGTCTGTCGACATATTTCTGTCCGCATTTTTCTCTGAAAGTACTGAACCGATTTAGTTGAAAATTTCACCAATTGCTTTATTTTAACTCAACTTGAGTACTAAAGTTTAGTTCATCAAAATCGGTTCATTAAAAAAAATATATCGTCATTTGAATGAACTCAAGGCATTACTTTGCCTGCGAATATTATATAGCAATCGCGCTGGTATGACCCTGGCTAAAGAATGACATTCGAAACGTCTGGTTTATTTGATTGTTGATAAAAATATATATTTTTGAAGCACTATTATTTAATATTTTATACAATAAAGTAAGCAAAGTTGAATTGTTAGTGGAGATTACTTTCATAAATCATAACAGTTAAGTCGTAATTAATTCAAACGGCCGGTCGTGGCGCAGCGGCACAAGGTGTGACTGCAAAACCGACTGGTTGTGGGTTCAATCCCCACTCGAGGAGATGAAATATTTACTTAAATTTATATTTCCATTTCTTCGCTCTGGTGTCGAGGTTAAGCGCGGCGTTGAGTTCTGCCACTCAACACGCAATGCCTCCAGAATTCGGCAGAAAGTGGGGAACGTAGTGTCTTAACACTAGGTTCCCTCTGCCTGCCCTGCTATGTGCGGGATACAGCGTGAAGCTAATTTTAATTTATTTTAATTCAACACAGAGATAAAGAACGATCTTGAAAGAAATATCAAGTAAATACAAAGATATTTTGGTTGGTTCGTTCATATAATATATGTAACTAATTTAAAAACTGGAGTTAATATGCAATTAATACAGTTATTTTACAAAGAATATTATGAATCCTACAACCTAAATTAAATTATTTACTGACATCAGCACATTTTACAGAGTTTTAGAATTATGATGAGACGTATATTATATAGGTAAAAAGAACATAAAGTTACAAAAATATATACGTGTAATACATAATTAGCTTTATGTATATTTTATAAATATCAAATATCAACAATGGTCGTATTTTTTTATTTAAAACAATTAAAAATTCTTTGACGATAATGTCGTAAAAAAATCATATTAGAAGTCATTATAGTTGTCAATCGATTGTGCTTATTAAATCAGTAATCATGTATTTTAAGCGGGCGAAGCCGTGGGCGAGCCGCTAGTATTAAATATTTTCTTTCCTCAAATAGAAATCATAACCAAATCCAATTTTGGACGTTGAAATTTTGTGATTTAAATGTGAATGGTAGAATTTAATTATTACATAAACTGAACTGAAGTTTTTTGAAGTTTTTATGCGAGAGGTGCATGACGAATAGGTTAGAATTTCATACAAAATGAAGTAAAAATGATTCTTAAATGCTCATATCTTTTGACTGTGCTGTAATATTTTTTGTAATTTTTGTGAACCAAGGAACTGTAAACCTGAATATCTGATAATAGTTTCAGATTGATACCTCAACGCGATCTCAACTGAAATGGTCTTCACTGACCAATAATAAAGACGAAAACTTGACAGACGGATAACAAAATGGAACTATAAGGGTGCCGCTTTCCTTTAGACGATTATATATTGTTCCACAAATCTCTATCATTGAGAAATCGCAAGTACTATGTGGCTGCTTAACCATTAAAAACATATTTTTTTGTTCTAAATTGAAAAAAATCGTATGACAAAAGAAATTTGTCATAGAATAAGTGAAACATAATAATAAAAATCCAGAAAATGATAATAAAATATATATATTTTGAAAAATAACTAAAGAATAAAAAACTAAATTTTGGCAACAATATGCGTTTACTCCAAAAAATAATGTAGATTCTGTATACATAAAGCAAGTAATCATATAATGTTTTTACTCCTTCATATAGCTATATCATTGTTATTTATGAATTACACTGAGCAAAGCAAGTTCAATTTTTGTTTTGCAGCAGGGTGCAGGGGCACAAAGTGGGACTGTAAAATCGATATCGGTTCGATATATATTTTCATATCTTCGTTCTGGTGTCGAGGCAAGGCGCGGCGTTGAGTTCCACCAATCAACACACAATGTCTCCAGAATTCGGCGGAAAGCGGTGAACGGAGTGTTTTAACACTAAGTTCCCTCTACCTACCCTGCTTAGTGCGGGATTCAGTGTGAGGCTGATTTGCTTCAAGCAATAGGTAGGTGGTCTTCCTCTTCAGCATGGCTTCCTAGTACAACCTCTAAGCAAATTCGAGATCTATATTCTCCTAAAGAATTGATCAATATCACAACAATGATGTGATATAATAATCAAATATTCCAAATACGTCATTTGGTTCAAATTTTACACCTTTCCAATAAATTGGCCGTGAAATCAGCTCTTCTCATGTTAGCGTTTTAACAATTCATGTTTTTTTTGGAAAGGCTATGGTTCTACTCTTTTTATTTATCGTCATACTTATTTACAGTTGCCGCTGATCGGGATTACCTTTTCAACATGATAATAAGAATCAATCGGCAAATATTTCCTCATACATGTTTCGCTTACTATAGAATCTCTCATAAGATCTTTTACATCTGGCCATTTTGTAGTTGTAATTCTTTCCTAGGCGGTTCCTTTGAGTACATTAGCAGAACAGAACAATTCTTCACTGTATTTCGAATTGTGCTAATTCGATACAAGAGCCATACTTTGTTGCCTCAACTAAACTAAAACACCAAGGAGACTTGATTTTAGTTGAAGATTCAAAGTTCCTGAAGCTGGATAATTTAAGAGATACAAATTTGCGCGAAAATTAATGTAGACAATTGACAACAATAAGCATTTAATGGTTAAGAAGGTGTCAACTTACAATCATATAATCTGGAGCTTTATCTATCATCATAAAAATAATAACTTACAAACAACATCAAACAACAAAACGCTTAAAACTAAAGATTTACAATTCCAATTTTACAAAACATTTGTATAAAATAACAATTACTATTATAAAGTAACAATTTTGCTTTAAGTTTATATTATTTTTTTATTGTATCAAAATTGCCTTAATGTTGCTCAACCGCGTCTTTAAGTGTTAATCCCATAATAATCGGTTCAGTTAGTCCGGAGGTTAGCCCGGATAAACAGAAATACAGACAGCCACAATTTTTATTTTATTTATAACGTACAGATGTGTATTCGAGTACAGGGCAAGGTAAGGGGACGGAGTGTTTTAACACTATGTTTTCTCTGCTTATAATGTTACAGGAATACAGCGTGAAGCTTATTACTTATAGGCTTACACTTATAAATCTTATAAGCCTAAGGGATCATCAATAAAATATCAAGTATCTTGCATATTTTTATTCAGTGCCAATTTAAACGTCAATGGTGCTCTAAATTTGAATTCTTCTCCTCATCCAATTAGCTTGTGCTGTCTGTAAAGTGAAAAAAAATAACAAAAAACATTATAAAAGTAAATACAAAAATGTTATTATAAAATAAATATTGTAAATATCTTTAATTCTATATGAAATTTGTCAGAAGTTGAATCCACGTTTTTATAACATAATATTTATGATTTATTTATTTATTTAAAATTTCAAAATTTAGAAGATTTTGTAAGGTCGGCTGTTAAGGTTATTGTGACCATCCATCCATCAGCCTTTTAAAGTCCACATCTGGACAAAGGCTTCCTCTAACGCTCACCACTTTGAATCCAGCAGATTCCCGCCGTCTTCTTTAGGTTGTCGTTCGTACACACTACATTATACTGAATGCTTACATAAATCGTCGCCTATGTACAAGTGATTATGTAGGTACGGTATGCACAATGGTGTGACGGTTGTGGGTTCGTTCCCCACTCAGGGAAATGAATTATTAATTTTTAATGTTTTCATTTCTTCGCTCTGGCACCAAGGCAAAAGCCCGGCGTTGTGTTCCGCCACTAAACATGCAAAGCCTCGAAAAATTCGGCAGATAATGGGGAACGGAGTGTAACAATAGATTTCCTCTGCCTAACCTTTTATAAAGTAAATAAATAAATCAGCTTCACGCTGTATCCCGCACACAGCAGAGTAAACAGAGGGCAGGGGCACTCTTGTGGCCTCCCTTGCGCCACGACTGCATATTGTATTATGTTGTATTGTGCACAACACAACACAACATAATGTTGTGCCATGTCACGTTATGTTATGTCGTCTTCTAAGTTATGTTGTTAATACGTAAACGTACTGGTTGGTGGAGGTGGCGGTGGTGGACGCCCGCCGCTACATCCCGCGTCTTCGCGATTCCCTTTTATCCCGGCATCTGGGACGATTCTCATCCCGCTCTAAAAATAAAAATGGGATAGCACAATGTTAATATGTTTATCTTTAAGCAATTCATTTAACTTCAATATATAGTAGAAGAATATAAGTATATCAACATAGTAAAAGTATAGTCTTATATTCGCTTTCCAGACTTTCAGTCACTGCGTATAAGACCTACCAGAAACCGTAGTGAAAAAAAAATCTAGTAAGAAAGGTTCATTTCAGATCTATAGCTAGCCGCTAAGTAATCCCGCTTGCTTTTAATTGTATACCTCTATACATAATGAATTATCATCTATTTATTCTGCATTTATGCACGGTAATCTCAGAAACAGCTAAACCGATTTAAATGCAGTTTTCCTTATAATTAATGTTTTTTTTTAATTTAGTGTTTTTTTCTTTTCAATCAGTTCGTAGATAAAAATGTGATATCAATATAAAGTATTTTGTTTAACAAAATGACTACAAAATAACTGTTTCATTCAATCGGTTAAAACTTAGTTTTTCCTTTCCCTGATAACAAAACAAAGCGGGACATTCGACATTGGTGACATTGTATTTTGATTAATGGACGGTGCGGACGTAACGGAGTGTATTAACACTATGTTCCCTCTGCCGTCCTCGCTATACGGTAAAAGGCAATCTAAGTCTATGAACTTGTTCCGCCACTCGAGACTCAATGCCTCCAGAATTCAGCGGAAAGTGGCAAGCGGAGTGTCTTAACACTAGCTCTGCTTATTCTGCTACATGCAAGATACAGAATGAAGTTGAAAAAATAATAAAAAAAATACTTACAACACCAACAAATATCATCGCCATGATAACAATAATCAACGAGAAGAGCTTCATGATGTACACAATACCAATAATTTTAACAATTTCAAACACTCTTTATATACTGTGAAAAAAATAACAACGTACAGTGTTACAAATGTTAGAAAAACTTTATAAGATGTGAACAAAAATAAACCTTATTTCAATTGTGTTAAGCATATATTAAGGCTTATCATATTTTTTTTTATTTCATGGGTTTTATATGCACTTTACCATTGTGGTAATATTTATTTATTTTTGACTAGCGGCCCCTGAGCGGCTTCGTCCGCCTTTTTTAAAAAATATTTAAGTGTATTTTGGGAAAATTGGGTGGTTATTTTAATTTGGTTTATACTGATACACATTTAATAAAATATAATTTTAAACACCACCATTTTATTTTAACCTTTTTTTGGAACTTCACTTGATTTTAGTTTTTTTTGTATTTATCGTATACGTTATACGTGCTCGGCAAGCGAAAGTTTCCCATGTAAGTCCCTATCCCGCGAGATTTTAGTCAAGAAAAGGAATGTAATTGTATTTGCACCATAACACCCTCTATCGGTCAGTGAAATTCCCATAAAAGGTTCGAATCGGCTGTTCCGAAGATTAACCGGCACAAATAGATAGACAGACTAAAATTTTTAAATTATTTTTTTGCGTTATAGTATCGTGTAAACAACTGACACCTCAATTTTCTAAATTTGAACAATTTTTGTTAAGGTGACATTTTGTTATAATTTGGTATAGCGCGCATTGGTGACTTTTGTCACCGTGACTGTTGCGTCACTGTCACCGTATACATCACCCTTAATGAAGGTGCGCGCATTTGGATACGTGACAATTGGGTGACTTTTTGTCCGCGGGGGATGGCGACACGCCCGTGACGCAACTGTCACCGCGTCCATAGGTTTGTATGCCCGTGCGCGCATTAGAAACTAAATGTCACCTCCACCTTGCGGTTTCCATACTTGTCGTCTTCCGCATAAACAAGAAACAGCAGCGTGCAGCTCCGAATTTTAATTTCAAGAATGGCGTCAAGTTCATCACCAAGGCAAAACGTGTGTTTTCATGAAGATGAAATAGACAACGATATGATTGACGAAATTGAGTTGAGGCCATAGCTCTATGACAAATCCCTAAACGATTATTCTTTCGACGTTTGCTTTTTTTTCTATTTCTTAATATTATATAAGTGCACAGACAACCATCTCTTCGAGATCCATATTATCAAATGTAAAAAATTTCGTCACTGTCACTGCAAGTGCGCGCAGTAGCGAAAAGCATGGTGACATGACAGTGACAAAGAATTTATTGTCACCGTGACAAAAGTGACCAATGCGCGCTCTTCCTTTAGCTTGACTTTTTTAGTTTATTATATATTAAAGAAAAAAGATGAAATATCTTTATTTTTTTATATATCAACGAAAAATACCTAACCCAATGGACGTTTTTCTTTAAGACGGTATTTCATTATTTCTTATATAGATCATCAGATGTTCCAGATCTTCAATTTTTATATATCAATGGAAAATATTTAACAACTTTTGAAGGAATTATTTCATTATTTCTTATATCTAAACTGAACTACAACGGTTGTGCATTAAATATCGAGGTCTTCAGAACATACATAATATAGCATCTAGGCTTTAGGATCTATCCTGCTCAGGCATTATAGATGACCAACAAAAAAATGTTCTTTCAAAACCCTCCAGTGGTTCTGGAGATGTGCGTGTGCAAAGATACAAACAGACAGACAAAAATTTCAAATATCATAGATACGTTACAGTAAGTCGTTTACGGTTGAAGCAGTAAAATTGTGGAATGCGTTACCACGAGAAATTAGGCAATCTACTTCTATAAACATTTTCAAAATAAGAGTGAAAAATTATTATCTTAATATGTGCTAATATATTTATCCTTTATTTATTTATTTTCTATTTATTTTACTTATATAATCAGTCTATGTATAAGGACTTGTATGTATATATGTATAATTATTTAATTATGTATTATATATTTATTTATATATGTATATATGTATTTATGTATATACGTATAATTATTTATTTAT
>JAATLQ010031041.1:0-10142 GCA_013421005.1 Heliconius erato x Heliconius himera | reverse complement strand
AAATGCCTAAAAACGTGCTTTCTATGTATATTCTGTATACCAATTATATATTTAACTAATAATGTTACTAATTTAAAAACTGTACAGGAGCTAATATAAGTTATTTTACAAATAATATCGTGAGTACTTATCCAAATCAATTAATTAATAATTAAGGCTGTTTGTAATATATATATTTCTTAAATGAATAATCATGTAATTCAAGCGGGCAAAGCCGCGAGCAGGCCGCTAGTAAATAAATATTTTTATTAGAGTAGCATTATGACACTCCGCTCTACATTTCCGAAATTTGGAGAAATAAAAATATTAAATATTTAATTTGGATTTCGATTGGGAATCGAACCCGCTATCTGTCGCGCTTACAGTCACACGTTTGTGCTTGTTTAATTAAATTTATATTTTTTTTAATTCACTATAAAATTGAGAAAAAACACAGTACTACACAGTTGACATTATTTTTGGCCCTGCTATTTTCCTCATATGGTTTTCGTGCAATTATTGTCGAAATAATTGACGTTTCTGATGTTTAAGGGTATTGAGATGTATGTAGTTATGTAAATATTTTAAATACTATATAATATATTATAACCTAACTATAAAAAAAGAAGAAAAGATTTAATTTATTATTTTCATAATGGGTTAAATGCAAAAAAAAAATAAAAAAAAATCAGCTCCACGCTGTATCCCGCACACAGCAGCAGCAGGCAGTGGGAATCTAGAGTTAAGACATTCCGTTCCCCACTTTCTGCCGAATTCTGGAGGTATTGCGTGATGTGTGGCATAACTCAACGTCGCGCTTCAACTCGACCAGAGCGAAAAAATGGAAATATAAATTTAAGTAAATATTTCATCTTCTCGAGTGGGGATCGAACCCACAACCAGTTGTTTTTATAGTCACGCCTTGTGCCGCTGCGCCGCGACTGGCCTCAATGGGTTAAATGCAACATGTAGATATTAGATATAGAGTAGATAGATACAATATGAATACATAAGTATTATATTTTTTAAACATAAAAATAATTATATTATTTTTTTTAGCTACACACTGTATCCCGCACACCAAAATCAACAAACCTAGTGGTAAGACACTCCGCTCCCCACTTTCCGCCGGATTCAACGCCGCGCTTTGCCTTGTTACCAGAACGAAGAAAATAATATATTAACTATTTAATTTTCTTGACGACCGATACAAAAATACGAAAGCTGAAAAGTGGGGAACGGAAGCGTCTTAATGGGGACGGAATGTCTAAGCACTAGGTTCCCAGTTTCCTTTTGCTTACCCTGCCACGTACTGGATGTGCCTCTTGACGAAAAAAAAAACGATTTTAAATTTATTACTTAATTTCAGTAGGAAAAAAATATTTGGTGTCTGAATTAAAATTTTCAGGAATATTTTTTATGCGTATTTTGTTATATTGTATTATAGTATACAAATACCAGTTTTTGAAATGACTTGTGGAAAAAAATCAGCAGTTAAAGTTATTGGCAAAAAAACTTTCTCAAAAATGATTTTTGTTTCAATGTTATTTCCAAGATTTATCAACTGATAGTTTTGTGTTATTGTTTGATACAACACGGCTATTATTAGAAGATGTCCATAGGAACTCTGTAATTAAACAACGCAACCCCATTGTTAGTATATTACATATAATTTTTCACGTCACGAGGTGTGACTGCAAAACCGACTGGTTGTAGGTTCGATCCCCACTCGAGGAGATGAAATATTTACTTAAATTTATATTTCCATTTTCTTCGCTCTGGTGTCGCGGTTAAGCGCGCCGTTGAGTTCTGCCACTCAACTCGCAATGCCTCCAGAATTCGGCAGAAAGTGGGGAACGGAGTGTCTTAACACTAGGTTCCCTCTGCCTACCCTGCTGCGTGCGGGATACAGCGTGAAGCTAATTTAATTTAATTTTATTTTATATACCTATATATGTTCCGTCTACAATACAATATATTTTTAAAACATCTGATTTTTTCTGGTTTTTATGTGATGTGCAAAATCTTAAATATCCGAAGACTAATACTTCTTTAATAGTCCCGGTATGTTTCCATTTGTAACAATTATTTTCGGATTACACGAAGAATGGACATGAGTACTTATATAAAAAAAAAAACTGGCCGAATAAAAAAAATGTTGTTTTTACTTTTTTGTGAACATAAACGTTATATTTTGTTTATCATTTAAGCTTTAATTGTAAATTATTTTCCCAAAGTAGCTACTACTGTACTCTTATTAAAATAGATACTTTTTAATTTTACCATGATTCTTACTACTTCTTGAATCTTATTTATTTAGACGTAGTCTCCCGGTATATATATTTATAAATATATTTTTGCGTTTTAATTTACTAATTTTAAACACACAAACGACTATTAATTTCCGTTGATAAACATAATTTTATTGTGAGTAATATACCAGTACGCGTATTGCATTGTGTTATCTGCGAATATGTGATTTTTAACATGTATCTATAATATATATTTATCCAATCTAAAATTAAAAAAACCGGTCAAGTGCGAGACTCTACCGAGGGTTTCTTAAAAATTTCAGTATTGTAGGTCAACGGAAGTACAATTTATAAAAGATGATAAACTTAAGTTTGCGGGCGTATGCACTCATTTTGTATGAACTACAAATGTAAATTTGTAATGCTTTTTTTCTTACAAATATTTGTTGGTATAGTAATTTCTATTTTTTTTTTTCAAATTCATAGTTTTTGCAGCTATTTCATACAAAATACAGCAACAATGTTGCATAAATGCTTTTAACTCCTGGCCCACTGGCGGGTTCGCCCTCATACCACCTATAGAGCTTTTATTATGCGGCATTTACCAACGGACGTAAGGCCGCGGACTTTTTTTTAACTATTAAAATAGAATATTTTTATCTTGCAGTATACTAAAATATATTTAACAATTTTTGCAGCGCATGCGCTTAAAGCAATTCGATGGCGTTCATCATTATTATACCAATAGATCCAAAGATTTTATCGTGAAACAAACAAACAAAAACAGCAGAGTAGGCAAAGAGAGCCTAGTGTTAAGACACTCCGTTCCCCACTTTTGGCGAATTCTGTCGATTTTTCTCGATTCGAATCTAACAGAACAAATTGTCTAACATTATCTATTTATTTTATGCATGGATGAACCGTTGACGTAATGGCAACTTTAGATTCTGCAATTATTGTGCATAATCAAGTTGAAAAATTAGAAAGAAACACCAATTACATATTATTGTGTAGACTGTAGATATAAATAGTTTGTCAATTTACTTTAATTAAGTAGGTATACCGTATACATAACTAATAATTTTAAATTTTAAAATTTAATAATAATTATGGTCATTTTGTATTTTTTTTGTTGTATTTTTATGGAGAATGGAGGGCCTTAACACTAGGTTCCAGGTTCCTTCTGTCCATCCTGCTTTGTGCGGAATACAGCGTGAAGCTAAAAAAATATTTATACCTATAAATCAAATAAAAAAGATCGCTATTGAATTAAATATTGTATTATGCCAATTTAGTCAAAACTCTGATGTGTAAAGTTTTGTGCATCGGTTTTCTGAGTAAAATAAAATAATGTATAAGTTAAAATGGCAAACACTTCGGACATTTGTGATAGATTACCATACCTATTGTTACGTATTAATTGTTAAAAAATCTTCGTACAATATGTATATTGTATAAAGATTTTTTCTGTTTTATACAAGCTTTTTAGCTTTATGTGAATGTGTCAAAAACAAATTGATTGTATTCGTTTTCATAATCCACGCAGTTACTCACAAATGCAAAAAAAAAATCATTACCTTTTATATAGTTAGTTATTCATTTGTTTATTAACAAAGAAATTAGTAATAAGATCTCTTCGTTGCACTTTGTTTTTCCACATTCAAATAGGTTCCTATTAATAATATTTACTACGTAACATGTACGAATAAAGAAATTATACGTAAGTACCTACATGTCAAGAAGATTTCAATAAAAAAAAAGAGTGATTTTATAAATATCAATCTCATTTCATTGTAAATATTTTAAAGATAATTTTTCATCAAGCTGATCAAACAGAGTTTTAAAAAAGCATTCTCCACCTTCTGCTCATTATTCAAGATCGTCCTGTTTTATTGGACCGGAAAAATGAACTTTTATTACAGAGTAAGCGAAATAGTTAGTGTTATAATATAGTGACGTTTTCCTACTAAAAAATATTTTAAATTGTTATTTTTTACACAATAAATAAAAAACTTTTCCTATATACCGCTTTTTGCGAAAGAATCCCGCCTTTTTAGTGAAACGTTTAAAAAAACCGCTTTCGCCCAAGATAGTATCTGGCAACGCTATAGTTTATCGCCATATCATTTGCTATAAAATATTTTTTATTTACGGGTCGTGTAGTGAGGGGGTGGCACACACGGTGGTAGGGTTGACAACTAATGTCACCGGCCAGTTCGCCATCGCGCGCCAAAGCGCTGGCTGTGTGCAACATTCGAATTTGGAACATAGTCGAATGACATCGCTTTATTTGCCGCGCATCAGGAAAATTCGAACTTGTGCGGATATTTAAAGTGAATTGTGCATCGTTTTCAATAGATTTGGTGTCACAGTTATTTTATATTTTGTGATCGTGATTTTTATTATTTTTTGACCAAGTTCTATTATAGGTAAGATTTTTTTTTAATAATAATTACATTTAAGCTTTGTAGTAAACCTATAAAAATAAATGTAAAAAAAATGTTGTATTGGTAATGTATTTTATATTTTTTTTGTTCAGTTTAGCGATTGTGAATATGTATATATAAAAAATAACAATACTTAATACGCAATTCTAAAGTTACTTTATTAAAATATTAGAAATTCTCGTAAAAAAAGGTGAGAAGTATAAAAGGATAGTTTATACATACATATGTGCGTATGTGTTTTGTTATCTGAATGTCACGGTCGGTATATTTCATAATAATGAACGTTTTCTCTGTAATGATTTGGTACTTTCATTGTTGTAATTCTGTAAATAATAAAAATACAGGTAATTTATGCACTGAAAACTTGTTTTTAGAGGGATTCCTTCCCTAATAAGTTCATAAGTTTTATGTTAGATATAAAATAAAGAATATAAATGCAAAAACTAGCAAACCACAAAATAAAAAAGAACACTTATTTTTATTATTTAGTAATATAATACATAAGTTGTTTTTGTATTATTTTTAAAATATCTATAAACACCAAGAGCTATAATTTTTATTTTCATGCCCAAAGGTTTTAAAAATTAAAAATAAATTAAAAAATATAAAGAATATATTAGTTAAAATTAATTTATAACAATTAATAACAATAAATATAACATTTATTAAAAATTAGCGGAAATTTGTAATGGCAATTATATTTTGTGCAATATTTGTTTAGATAAGACGGATCGCCACTAACCTACTTTTTTATTAATTTCATGTTATAATATTAGGTACTACATAAATTACTAACATAAGGCTTAATGAGGACTTAACTATGTATATTATTATTTGAGCTTATGTTCTATATATCTTTACCATAAAAGAACAAGGGGTCTTCAAGGTCCTCACTTTAAGAAGCTCTGAATGGCTCGTAAACAACTGCAATGTAATCTGTACATTTATTTTTTCTAGCTGGGTCTCAAAGAGCGTGCCTACGAACCCGTCCTTAGACGGGTTCTTGGGTTGGTTGTTGTTATAAGCAACATGAAATATAAAATAGTTTTATGAGATAGTTTCTGTATCTATTTTTTTAGTTTACTATTGTTGATAAACAAAAACCAGTCAAGTAACAGTCGGTCTCGACCAACGACAAAGGGTATTTGTATGAAATAAACTACAAATATAAGTTAGTAATAATTTTTTTCTACAATATATCAATAAATTTCAATTTTTCCTTTGTTTCTATTGTAATTTCTCTCTTCTTAAAATATCTGATAATTGTACATCAACGGGATCCACAATATAGATTTTGATAACGAGTAAGTAGGTAAGTTTGATACAAAATGCAACAAAAACGATGCATAATTTCTCATATTTCTCATTGCGTTGACTCCAATAGCTTTTTTTTTGCGCTCCAAGTAAGGATCCATAGAGCTTGATATTTGGATATTACCTTCAGGAGTATCTACTGGAATACGAACAACGAAATGATAAGGGTTCCGTTTCTTTCTTTTAAAGTACGGAACCGTAAAAAGTAATTGTATATTACTTTTTCTCTTTATTTATTCTTACGAATAAACATTATTTAAAACACATGCATGTACATGTATTCTTCAGGTAGATTTGTATTGTTTCTTTCCTTTTAATATTTTGTAATACAAAAAGCTGTTAGACAGTTTCTACATTACGAATTTAAAAAAAAATCATTACATTATAAGATAATACAAAAAATATAGTGAAGATTTGCAAAATTGCTATTAACACAATTTTAATATTATATGAATGACCGAAATGGTAGTTTGTTGATCCTCACAGCTTATTATTAAATAATCACAAATACTTTGTTTTGAATATTTTATATCGAATTATTTGAGGCTAGTCGTGGCGCAGGGGCACAAGCGTGTGACTGTTAACCCTATAGGTTATGTGTGAGTTTGATTCGCATTCGAGAAAATAAAATATTTAATAATTTCATTTTTTTGCTCTGCGGAGTGAACAGAGTGTCTTAGCACTAGGTCCCCAATTTTCCTCTGCCTACCTCAATACGTGCGTAATAATGCGTGAAGCTAAAAAAAGGTGTTTTTTTTAACTTGCTATGCGCCATATACTTTTGTCGTCCGTGACTTTCTTGTTTCTGCGTTTTGCTTGTTAAAGTATTAGTTGTTTTTAAAATGTGAAGTGAACATTGATCGTTCTATAATTAAAATATTCTGCGCTCCTTCTTGTCAATTCATCGTCGTCGATCATGTTGATTGAGGTGATTTGGTTTTGTAATATTTTTATTACCTACTCTCTCCTCCTCATCTCTGTAGGAAAAAGGAGAGTTATGATTTTGACCGATATATATGTACAAATGAGGGTATGTATGTATGTCCACCTGTTCCCCTGTAGCTACCAAAATACTTTTTATTTGACAATTGAGATAAAATCGTGAATCAGATATATTGTGAGCCAATCATATACCGCTACTGAGCGACCTGAGTCTACTTAGGGTCTTTAGGAGAATTATATATTTGCTCCTTAGATCATAATAAATTAAAAAAAAAACATTATGACTCGAGGCTTTTTGGGAAATTGGACATGGACATTAAGAAATGTTTCAAATTATATATAGTTTTTCGCGTAACGTTGTTATTGCCTAGGTAGGTAGGATCTTAGAATGTGAGCCAGTAAAACGTAAACAAAAAAAATGTAGAGCAGTTCTGGAAACACCGTATTACAAAAGGAAAATCCCAAATAATTTCAACATAAATTAAATATAATCCAAATCTAACACCCAACTAACGAACTATTACAGGGGGACGGATAAACATACATACATACATATCGGTTAAAATCATAACTCTCTTTTTTGTTTGGCCGAAGTAGGGTAATAACACATAAATACAAAATATATGCAGAATACAGAATTTATGGAAAATAGACTATTTTAACATTGGACTTATTTTAAATAATCTTCATTACAATCGATACACATGGATTTCCGAGACAGTTGTCACGATCACGAGTGAATGCGTCAGCTAAAGAACAAAGTCTTATATTGTCGTCAAAATATACTTAATAGCTATTGGCAATTGAATGACTTCACACAGTTTTAATTAAATGAACATACATAATATATGAGGCCGGTCGTGGCGCAGGGGACTGTAAGCGCGACTGTTTATGGGTTCGATCCCCACTCGAGGAAACTCACTCACTTACTCTTCTGTCTAGGCAATGCGCGGCGTTGAGTTCCGCCACTCAACACATAATGCCTCCAGAATTTGACGGCAAGTGGGTAAAATCTTATCATTTATCTTAACACGCGGGATACAGCGTGAAGCTGATTATATTATTTTATGAAGTGGTTAGTGAAAGGTCGCTAATGTCACAGTAAATACAATAACTTATTGTTTTCTAATAATAATTAATGTAATTCGTCTAAAGGTCTCGTGATTATTTATTTATAAATGACAAAAGGTTGAGGCTAAACTTATCGTCACAACTTATGAATATTGGAATTCCAAAATGTATAGATTTGTTTCAAATTGTAACAATAATTTAAAAATTATATTTATAAGGTGTAATTTTAGTAGCATCTTCGATTTATTTTAGGAAAATTAACTTCATATAAATGCTATAGATATAGACACAACTTATATCTAATTCTTCATATCGGACAAACATACAGTTTTAGTTATAAACTTCTAACTAAAATCGTTATGAATTTTATGACACTATACATATACGATTTGTATTCTCATAGGAATTACTAGAATTTTTTCTCATCTCACAGGAATCATTCATCATCAATCATCATTCTCACAGGAATTGGAGGGGTAATCTTCAAAATATTGAAGATTACCCCTGCAATTCCAGTGCCATCTCAGTCTACCCGTGACCGATTAATCCGGTTAAAATAGTTTCATTTAAAACATAATATTGTTATATAAAATATCCGATTTAAAATATTTAAAACAAAAGATTGTTATATAAAATATCCGGCTATGTAACGTTACTGGCCGTTATAGCTATCATTGTCTACGATGTCAATTGTTTTCTACCTTCATGATTAAAGCAAGAATTGGCTCCAACTTAACAGGTCAAGCCTTGTTTGTATCCAGAATACTATGCACCTAATAATATAGTTAATTAAATAAGCTGACGATATCATTTATGATATAGATATTGTAAATTATAAATTAAATCAAATTAGCTTCACGCAGGGTAGGTAGAGAGAACCTAGTGTTAAGACACTCCGTTTGCAATTTTTCCGCCGAATTTTTCGAAGCATTGCCAGAGCAAAGAAATAGAAAATTCAATAAATAATAATTCATATTCTCGAGTGGGGATCGAATTCACAACTGTCGCGTTACAGTCCCACCCTTATGCCTCTGCGCCACTACGCAACAGCGTCTAAAGTACAGTAAATTATATTTGTGTTGTTATTATTTTTTATCTTGGTTTACGATCATAATTACAATATGAGGCTGTAGAGGCGTACTTGGCACATGTTTGAGTGACTGCAATGATTGCTGTATTCAAATTCGATCTATAGAAGAAATGTTATAATGTAAATGATTATAAGATGCTATCAAGGCACAGCACGCGATGGCGGTGAGTTCCCCCATTTAACGAGCATTGTAACACTTACCTTGTTACTTATTTAGAAAACGTATAAAAATTTGAACGTAGCAGGACTCGAACCCGCGCCTCCTGGAAACCGACCACCACCCTAAGTGTGGAATAACACTTTAAAAATGTTAAAAACAAACTTTGCTGTGCGCTGGATAAAGCATGAAACTAAAATAAGCTTATATATGTAGGTATATAAGGGTTTTTTACCTATAGTTTTAAATTGAGTTCGTTCATTTTGCATACAATAACTAATCGCTTAAGGTCTACTTAAAAAAAAAGAAAGATGCATGAATATAATTGAAATTCGATCGTGGTCGAGATAAATCTCGGCTGCCGACTGTTTTGATGACGGCAAGATACTGCCAAGATAAATTAGGTGATGTTTTCTTTCGAAAGGACGACTTTTTTGTGCACGTGTTCAGTGATCTATTTATTAATAACACACTCATATTAGAGTAACATAATACGATAAATATTTTTAGTTTTTGTTATCTTGCAATTGGAAAGCAAAAACAAATAAAAAGTATCTTTCTTTATCTTTTTTTTTTATTTTAAACCTTGGTATATGCTTAAATTTCAAATGTTTTTTAAATATTTGATTTATTTTATATTCTGTATATTTAATATCTATATCTATACTTATAATAAATCTGTAGAAAAGTCGTTTCTGTACATTGAAAATATTTAAGAAAAAATTAGCCAGGGTGTTAAAGGATAACTAACAGAATCCATTTCCAACATTTTTGGAATTTTTGTCTGTTTGTCTGTTTGTCTGTTTATGTGAACACGTATCACGTAAAAAGTACACAATAAATTTAAGCAACTTTTATACATAAAAATTACAAATAAATCAAGGTAGGTT
>JAATLQ010031040.1:0-10141 GCA_013421005.1 Heliconius erato x Heliconius himera | reverse complement strand
TTGACTTTTATTTGACCAGTGGAGTAATTTGACCAATAACGTGGAGGCTTACGCCTTGAGTAGAGTCGTGACGCGTGAGGACAAGGTTTGATTTTGAAAAGAAGGAGGAAGTTGACGATCGTTGATCGATGAGGCATTCTTCTGATGTTTTCGGAAAGGAAAGGACTAGTGTCACGAATCTGCTACGTTATTTCTGCTTGCATTAACCCACAATGGAGCCCACAGGTCCAGTAAAAGTCCTTTGCGATGAGCAATCTCCTACATACATATATTATATGTTATTATTATATAAAAAAATATAAAATTTATATTTTCATTTCTTCGCTCTGTTGTCGAGGCAAAGCGCGGAGTTGAGTTCCGCCACGCAATCAACACGCAATGTCTCCAGAACTCGGGGAACTCGGGGAACGTTGTGTTTTAACGTTAGGCTCTACCTACCCTAATAGCAGCGTTAAGCTGATTTAATTTTGATTTGATTTATCTTTGGGTAGCGTAAAATTCTATAATCTGAATACAGATTTGTTAAGAACATAAAAAAATTGTAAAAAGCGTATAAGAATTTCGACGCAACTCAATGAAAACGTATGGCTTAGTGCTCAGAGCGCTCAGACGCTTTCTAATAGGCGAGGGTTCATATATAGAGGCAATACGTGTTCTAAAAAAATATATTTTTAACTTTTCTAATAATTAAAACAATTTTGATTAAATTTATTCACCTCGTTTAAACCGAAATATTCTTTGTTCACACTAAAATCACTTTAAAATTAATTAAAGTAAAATTTTCAATTACATCAAATTTATTTTTCAAAATAACTCGTCCATAGTGCATGCTAAAACATACTATTACAATCAAATCAATAAATATAAACACAACATTCATTCACAAGAAATGATTCATTCATAATACGGCAAGTGTAAGTAATGTGATATCGCGCCCTCAAGGAAGCAGGTCAAGGCGTCACCTGTTGCACCCTTCTTACTGGGGGTAAGAATTAGGGGAACAAGTTACGATTAATTTTACAGGTGACCTATGATTGTTGGCGCTGTATATACTTTTCACAAGTATTTTTTTTTTTAATATTATAAAAAAGGTTCCGACGAATTGAGAACCTCCTTTTTTTGAAAGTCGGTTAAAAGTGTTTTAATGTTTGCTTTAATTTAAATGGGTAAGTTATTTAAAAGGATACCGAGTTTTATAGTTATATTAATTTAGAAGTAAATATTAAAATTAGATTTGTTTACTTTTTATAAAAATAGGTTTATATACCTGATTGTATCTAAATCATTTTTGAAAACTGATAGTATATATACCCTTTAGTTATAGAATAGATGTTCAATAAAATCAATTCACAAGGTTACGTTATTTAACAATGGCTTCATCAAACAATTGTTATGTATTTTTAAAGCTTTACGCTTTATATCTCACAGGGTAGGCAGATGGGAACCTACTGTTGAGACACTCTGTTCCCCTTTAAAACACTTCCATTCACCACTTTCCGCCAAAATCTTGAGACATTTCGTGTTGAGTGACGAAATCCAACTCCCCGCATTGCCTTGATACCAGAGCTACGAAATGAAAAGATTAAATATTTCATTTCCTTGTATGGGAATCTTATAATAAATTACTAATATATCACTATAATCATAGGTCTTATGACCCTATATCTACACTACTTCTATATATAAAAAAACAATGCATTTATGATTACCCTTTCACTCATTAACACTTACTTCAACAAGGTTTTGAAATGCTGAATTTTTTATCAGCTTCACGCTGTATCCGGCACACAGTAGAGTATTCAGAGGGAACCTAGTGTTAAGACACTCCGTTCTTCACTTTCCGCCGAGTTCTGAAGGCACTGCGTTTTGATTGACGGAACTCAACACTGTGCTTTGCCTCGACACCACAGCGAAGGAAATGAAAATAAATATTTCATTTCCTCGAATGGGAATCGAATCCACAATCAGTCGATTTTACAGTCACACTCTACGCCCCTGCGCCACAACTAGCCTCTATGTTCAATTTATTTAAAAATAATCAGTCTAAAGCGGCCCAAGGTTGCCAACAGCATAAATTACACAAAAACCTGGCTACATTATACAGGTATAATAAGGAAATAAAACTTCTAAACTCTTTAGGGTCTAGTTCCATAGGTATTTAGTGATAAGTATGCTTGTACGTATTCACCGGAGCGAGTGGAATGCGGGTACTCGGTTATTATTCATCGCTATACGAATCGTACTTGTGGCTATGAGAGGTCCTTGTATGAAAAAAGAACTGGATGCGATGCTATTTTGTAGAACTATACGTTGTTAAAATTAACCTTTTTGTTTGTATTAATATTTTAGCGGAGGCTGTCGTGGTGCAGTGGTAGTAGCACGTGGCTGTAAAAGTGACAGTTGTGAGTTCGATTGCCATTCGGGGTAGTGAGTTGTTATTTATTAATATTTTCACTTTTTCGTCCTAGTATCAAGAGTAAACGCGGCGTTGAGTTCCGCTTCTCAACATGAAATGCCTCAAAATATCGGCGAAAAGTGGGGAACGATGTATCTTAACAAAAGGTTCCCTCTGTCCACCCTGCTGTATGCGGGATACAGGGTGAAGGTGAAAAAAAAAACATATTTTAGTGATTTGATCGAACAATCTATTAAATATGACCAATTTATTATAATATTTTTTCTGATTAAAACTCTACATTTTCTATGTAAATATTTGATTCATATTATGTTTAAATACCGAAACTTACCTTCGCTGCAATAATGTCTTCTAATAAAAATTTATTAATTTCAACGTCACAATTGAAATGATTGCGTGTATTTACTCAAAAGGGAAAAGAAAACGTTACACCAATATCTTATATCTTCTAATAAATACATCTTGGGGAACGGAGTGTCTTAACAAGGGAACCTCCCTCTGCCTACTCTGTTGTATACGGGATACAGCGTGAAGCTGATATTATTTAAAAACGTCGTCATAATTCAAATCATAAAATATATACCAACATAAATATAAGTATATCGTATAATCCAACCTCCATGCATTAAAGTAGACCTTTGACAAGTATTCCGTTGACGAAACTCGATACCGTTGTGGTGCATCCCCTTTGATACTAAGCGAATGTATGTATGTATTATCAGATTGCGGTATCGACAATCATTAAGAGACTAAACACTAAACAGTTTTTATGAATAGTATATGTTTTATATAAGTTTATTAGGATTTTCTATTAATTTTGTCTTGATTTTATTTAAACATAAAAATTCTTTTATTTTTGACTGGTCTATTTAGCGTAGGTATATTATAATAAAAAATATGTTTTGAGGCCATTTGTGGCGCAGGGGCACAAATGTTTGACCATAAACGCGGTTGGTTGTGAGTTCAATCCGTACTCGGGGGAGTGAATTATTATTTACTATTAATTTAATATCTTCCCTCTGCTGTCGAAGCAAAACGCGACGTTGATTTCCGCCGCTTAACACGCAATTCCAAGTACTCTAGAACGAGTGGAAGCGGAGTGTCCTAACACTAGATTCCCTCTGCTTAACCTGATATGAGCGGAATAAAGCGTGAAGTTGAAACAAAACGTTACACTTTCATATCACAAATAAGTCCGGTAGCCCAAAATTTCAAACAATTCACCTCAAACAAATCATTTCACATTTCTCCTAACAAAATATATGCAAATTGGTAGTTAATACAAAATCCCCGGGCATATTATCTCAATGTACCGTATCTGCCCGTATAGTGGGCTGATAGCCGATGGCAGCTGCACCAAGCACTGCTGCGCCGTGATACGGGCAGGTGTGCTCAAGCTGTGGGTGCTGCTTACTTACGGTAGGGTGAATGTGGAATTATTTATAAGTATGTAGGTAATCGTTTTGGAAATGTTTTTGTTTTGTTCTCCAAATTTTAGCTTCACGCTGTATCCCGCTAAGATGTGCGTGGCGTGCTAAGACATCTCGATCTTCACTTTTCGCTGAAATTTGGTGGCATTACATGTTAAGTGGCGGAATTTACTACTGCGCTTTGCCATCATTATCTGAAAGGAAAGATGAAAATATATTATATCATTAAAATAAGATATACTATAGATACTATAGAAATAAGAAAATTAAAAAAAAGTATTTATGTATAACTTGCCCCTGGAAGATAATTAACCAAAAGAAAACAGAGTAACGAAATTAGAACCTATCTTAAAATTTATTACTTATTGGGCAGATTTATTTTATGGTGGATTTCATTTTTAAAGTTATTTCGTCGAGTTCCGCCACCCAACATACTAAGACCTTGTACCAGGAAACGAGATTCAGAGTTCATCATACTTTACAATGATCTTGGCCAGCAGTCTTCAATACAACATACAAAATTACCAATATATTTTTTTCTACTGATTGCCTAAAAGAAAAGAAGAGATTATATATTTTATTCAAATTTTTTATTGACTTGTTTAATATATTTCTATTCAAATTAATGCACGATTTTGATATTAATTTAAAAAGTGATAATAAAATAAGGAAAATTTTCCTTTATAATGGTTTTAAGTGGTTGATGAAAGGTGTATAGTATATTTCCACTTTGATAATATAATAATAATACCTCATACATACAAAATCTCAAAATAACGGTCGGTGGATTAGAAAAGGGCATGCACACACACAGACACGGTCCCCTTGAAGCGTGCGCCGAAAAACACAATAAAATAATCCTATGCTTTGTACCAAAACTCACTGTATGTACTGTTGACAAAAAAAATGTTTGTGGGATATTATAAAACTTCAATATAATAATTGTGATTTTAATCTAATGAATAACTATTAAGTATCTGTATATTTATCGACTAGATATACAACAAGCAACTAAATTCTAATATATTTTTAATGCCGTTATGTATTGTATGAGAAAGAAATATATAAAAAAATATAAACGATCGATTAACATTGATCACCAAATAATTAATAATTAAAAAGTAAATAAAAATATAAATTTATATTTCCATTTCTTCGCTCTGGTGTCGAGGTTAAGCGCGGCGTTGAGTTCTGCCACTCAACACGCAATGCCTCCAGAATTCGGCAGAAAGTGGGGAACGGAGTGTCTTAACACTAGGTTCCCTCTGCCTACCCTGCTGTGTGCGGGATACAGCGTGAAGCTAATTTAATTTAATTTAATTTAAAAAGTAAATAACGTGTTGACAATATAGAAGCATCTTCAATGAAAAGTGTTTGTTTTTGTATATCGAAGAATATTAAGAAGCTTATTATATAATTTTAATTATAAAAAAAAATTAAAAATATATGATTAAATTTATCAGCTTATTTTGTAGACCGTAGCAAGGTGCATAGCGGGAGACGCGTGCGGCGCGTGGCGTGCGCGTGCGCCGCAATTCTGCACTGTCATGGCCGACGTTTTCAGGTGCTCTTTATTTTTTTTATTTTATTATATTTTCTACAACCGATCAACTATGAAATCTCTAAGCTGCACTATTATGCTTCGCGGAGGGGACCTATGAAAGAATGCGTTCATGTTTACATGAAATATTTCTACGGCTTTAGTCAGTAGGGTAGCTGTTAGCTTTATTAGCGATAGATATTATGGTGTCGTAATTTATGAGATTTGGAAAAAAAAATGTTTTTTTTTTTTATAAATTGATATATCACACTGTTTTCTATATGACGTCGTCGTAGTATAGTATCGATGTTATTAGTTATATTACTAAAACTATATACATTAAAAAAATTGCATGATTTTTTTTTATTTTGACGGAAAAAGTAAAGGAAATGTCTTAATGGAAACGATGTGACTGAACCCTAGATTCCCAGGTTCCCTTTGCCTACTCTGCTACGTGAAGTACACAGCGTGACGCCAAAAAATTATAATAACCAATCATACGTCCATATGTATATTTTTTTATTTATAAACTTCGTTAATTTCATTTAATTACCCCAAAAAATATTCAAAATATCAAACCACATTTCGATAAAGCTCCAAATCAGGGCCGAAAAGTAATTTGTTATCAACAATTCTATTAATTGGGCAACATTGTATAGTTGGCCATTATGTGCATGCGATGTGCTTTACCGATGCACCGGGGCTGGGGCTGGGGCTGGGGCTGGGGCTGGGGGTGGGGGTGGGGTGCGAGTGCGAGCTGTCAGTTACAATCAGTTGATAAAATCCTGCACACCTGCAGCAGGGTGCGTCGCCTGGCAACACCGCTGATAAACAAGGT
Organism: Heliconius erato x Heliconius himera; assembly: GCA_013421005.1. Classification (NCBI taxonomy): domain Eukaryota; kingdom Metazoa; phylum Arthropoda; class Insecta; order Lepidoptera; family Nymphalidae; genus Heliconius; species Heliconius erato x Heliconius himera. The sequence continues at coordinate 3,917 of JAATLQ010031040.1, read as the reverse complement.
GGGTAGCCGTTTAGATGGGTTCTCCTAATAAGATGTGTTTGGTTATTATTATGCGAGTCATAATGGGTTAAGTTTTGTTGTATTTATATTATCTATTAAAATTAGAAATTATATTTTATAAGAGTAACTTTACTATTTTCATTTTATAGAGCGTAGGTATTCGCGGTTTCAATATTTTGAATTTCGAATTCATTCATATTACTATTCTGTAATTTCTACGATAGGAAATACTATTAAAATAAATTACTTATAATTATGATTTTGAGCTACTGATCAATATACGAAAATAAAATCAATATACGAAAAAAATAAGATTTTCAGCCGAAACTCAAACCGTAAGGAGCTTCTTAATACAAAAAAGTATAGTTTATCAAACTTAACTTTGATAAAGATATATGAAGAGGAATAATATTAATTAGGGGCCTTTGCAAAGTGAAACAGCGTCTCGACCATAAATGCGATGGTTGTAGGTTTATCCCCATTCGGGAATTTAATTATTTTGAGGCCAGTCGTGGCGCAGGGGCACAAAGTGTGACTGTAAAATCGACTTATTGTGGGTTCGATCCCCACTCAAGGAAAAGAAATATTTATTTTCATTTCTTCGCTAAATAATAATTTTAGTATTTATTTATAGTTATTTCATTACTTTTTAAGGTTTCGTACCTTTTAAGGAAAAAAAGACCTCTTATTAAATCACTTTGTTGTCCCTCCGTCCGTCTGTCTGTATGTCTGTCAAGAGTCTTTTTTCAGACACTCTTGGAAATATCGAGTTCATATTTAAATCATATACTGTATTTCTACATTTACTTAAAAATGATATGGCCGTTTATATCACAAAACCGCTTATTTCGACACTATCAAGGGAATCCAAATTCATAGGATAATTCCGGTTGACCTAGAATTATGAAAGTTGACAGCTAGTATCTACAGGTAGTACTAGTTCAGGATAAATTTAAAAACTATACATGTGTGTTTAAATCCTAAAAAATAATAGCGTTAAAGAGAAGCTAAGAGGGCAAAATTTGGTATTAAAGCCGCTAGTTCAAGTATCAAATCAGATGAAAGAACATTAAGTCCGCAGGTATCAGATGAAAGGGCTCTGGCTAAGCTAAGCCTGAATTTCGGGAAAAGCTCAAGACCTCCAATTTTTTACGGAACCCTCGCACCCTCGTTGCGTGAGCCCGACGCGCGCTTGCCCTGTTTTTTTTTACATAAAAATGAACCTAGAAAAAAAGAACCTAGTGTTAAGACACTCCGTTCCCCACTTTCTGCCGAGTTCTGGAGGCATTACGTGCGGAGTGTCAGAGCTCAACGCCGCGCTTTGCCTCGAGACCAGAGCGAAGAAATGGAAATATAAATTTAAGTAAATATTTCATCTTCTCGAGCGAGGATCGAACCCACAACCAGTCGGTTTTACAGTCACACTTCGTGCCCTTGCGCCACGACTGGCGTCTACACTTTATTTACATTCGTACCTATATTAACATACGTTGAAAACTATTAGGCCGACAACCCAAATACACTTTACTTAACCAAAGTTGAGTAAATGGAAAGACATGGGGGATATTGATGGGTAAATAAAGGTAGCAAATGTAGACTATAGGGTTGCTAGCCATTCAACCCTAAATTAAACAATAAAGTTGAAAAAGAAAATAAAAATAAATCATTATCACACATAACATTATCCTAAATTAAATTATTCTTAATATTATAAAGAATTTTCTGTCTGTGTTTTTATTTTCATTTTATTAAAAAAAATTAAATTCTAAAGCTTCACGCTGTATCCCGCACACAGCAGGGTAGGCAGAAAAAGCCTAGTGTTAAGACGGAGTGTTCCCTACTTTCTGCCGGATTCTGGAGGCATTTCGTGTTGATTGGCAGAACTCAACGCCGCTCTTAGCCTCGACACCAGAGCGAAGAAATGGAAATATAAATTTAAGTAAATATTTCATCTCATCAAGTGTGGATCGAACCTACAACCTGTCGCTTTTAGTCACACTGCTGCTGCGCCACAATTGGCCTCATAATCATTCTATTAATCATTAAAATTTAAAGGTAAAGAACAGAAAAGTAGTAGTAGCAACTATCGATATTCAACCTTTTTATTATATCACATGTTAGCTCTCACGTACCCCCAGCATTGTTGTAAACAAAAGCGTATAGTACAATAACGGCGCACGCGCATCTGTCTCGTGGGGTCACGTGATTGGTCGATTTGCACCCTCGTCACTGATTTTCACGATGCTCTCTGATCGATACCGAATTTTGATGTAACGGCAAAATCTATATTTTGGAGGGTGAACCTTTTTTTTAAGAATATATTTATTTTGATATATTTTCATATACATATTGGGGTTAAACTTCTTTAACGAGTATCATATATTCTTCGCTCTGGTGTCGAGGCTAAGCGCGGCGTTGAGTTCTGCCACTCAACACGCAATGCCTCCAAAATTCGACAGAAATTGGGGAACGACTCAGTTCCCCACTTTTTGCCGAAGTCTTAACAGTCTTAACACTAGGTTCCCTCTGCCTACCCTGCTGTGTGCGGGATACAGCGTGAAGCTGATTTGCTACAGTCTGCGAGGTCTAAGCTAATCTTTACATTTAAGGCTTCGCGTTCTGCATCTTATTTTTTTCATTACGTTATTTTAAGCATCTGTTTTCCGTGCTTCATTGAACTTATGAAATTTTAAACTATTAAAAGCTGATGATAGTATCATGAGATAATATAATACAGAGATTTCTGTATAAAATCTTAATTAAATCAATATTTCGTTCAGAGACTAGGAGGGCTTCTATAAACGTAAATTAACATAACACAAATCTATTCAGTTATAGTACGAATGGACTACGACAGAAATTTCGACATAAATGTCAGAAATTTAAGTATGTACTGTTTACATTTTTTGGATCTATATCCAGTACCTATGTTTAAGTAAATGGAATTTGTTAATTTTTAATGAAGGTAATATTTTTAAAATTTCTAAATTATCAGTAGTAGTACCTACTAATGCTTTTACTACTCAAAAAAATAACTAAATTCCAACGGCCATCACTATTGGGTGGTAATTACTATAGCTGGGTTCGCGGGTGCTTCAAAGTGTCAATGGCATACATCCTTCCGCCAGTCGAGTTCCCACGACCACGCTGTGGGGAATGATTGGGCACGATGGCATAATCAAATATTAGTTTAGTAATACTATATTTATTTCTACCAATCCATGTATTTATGGTTTAAAACATCTAATAGTTTTTAGAGGCCAGTCGTGGCGCAGCGGCACGAAGTGTGACTGTAAAACAGACTTGTTGTGGATTCGATCCCCAGTCGAGGAGATGAAATATTTACTTAAATTTATATTTCCATTTCTTTGTTCTGGTGTCGAGGCTAAGCGCGGCGTTGATTTCTGCTACCCAACAAGTAATGTCTCCAGAATTCTGCAGAAAGTGGGGAACGGAGTGTCTTAAAACTAGGTTCCCTCTGCCTACCCTGCTGTGTGCGGGATAAAAATTTAAGTAAATATTTCATCTCCTCCAGTGGGGATCGAACACACAACCAGTCGAAAAATCTTTAAAATGTGTGGAAAATTAAAAGCGACGTTATATTTATTAGTATTTCTCTGATTTTCATTTGATTCCAATACTGTTGTACACTGTATGTAAAAATAACATCGTATATACATGGGTCATAATCAGAAAAAGTGTACATTTTGTGTCTTTTCTTGTCCCGCTACTTTGAATACGTTTTAAAAATACAATTTTATAGATAAGTCAAATATTTTGCCATTTTAGATATATTTATTTATTAATTTAAGCATTTTGGTATTATTTTAAGTGTATTATGGCTAAAAATAATATGTTTTGTTAGTTGCAAAAAACCTTTTCCAAATGCTCCCATACAAATTTTCGTGTCCCATTGG
>JAATLQ010031039.1:0-10139 GCA_013421005.1 Heliconius erato x Heliconius himera | reverse complement strand
TGACGTAGCGGATAAGCTCCAAGAGCGTCGCCTGAGATGGTTTGGTCACGTTACGCGCCGGCCTAGGAACTATGTCGGATGCAAGTGCCTTGCTATGTCAGTCCCTGGAGTGAGACCTCTCGGACGCCCAAGGAAGCGCTGGTTGGATGTCGTGAAGCAGGACATGAGAGCCAATGGTCTAACCACCGAGGACGCAAAAGACCGTGCAAAGTGGAGTAGGTTAAGTAGGAAGGCAGACCTTGGCAAAAGCCGGGACTAATGTCAGGAAGAAGAAGAAGTTTAGGCGTTGAGTTCCGCAACTCAATACACAATACGTCGAAGATTTGGTAGAAAAGTGGGGAACGGAATGTCTTAAGTAGGTTCTCTCTGTCTCGCAGCTGTGTGTGGGATAGAGCGTGAAGCTGATTTTTTTTGTTATTTAAGCAACCATAGACGATGATTATTTTTATGGAAAAGACAATACAAATGAGCGTACGGGTCACCTGATGGTAAGTGATAACTGAAGATAATTTATGTTATCATATGTATTGGTGGATGTTTATTTTAATTTTGATTCGTACTATATTACCTTTCTTTACTGTAGTTTTAGATAGAGTCTAATATTTAATTATGTTACTATATAAGGACAGTCCGTAATTTTAGGAATTTGAATTAATTTTATACTATTTTAATTTGTATTGTTAAAACTTTAAAAATATATATAATATTGTATTTTAAAAAAACTCTAAAAATAGTAAATATTACACAAATAAAAGGTAAACTCTGTGTTTTAGTTTCACAAATGTGTGTGGCAATATATGTATTTAAAGTTGCTAACTAATATTTACATAATAGGTTCAACAAATTACTCTACTTAAAAACCGCGTTAAGTTAAACCTCGCTAACAGTCTATATATCTATCTATTTTACGTATCTATATATCGCATAGAGATGCGTGAAAAAAGAGAGCAAATGGACGACAAGATGGATATTCTTTGAAAAATAATAAACAAAAATAAAATTGAGGCCAGTCGTGGCGCAAAGGCAAAAATGTGTGACTGAAAACGCGACAGGTTTTGCATTCCATCGAGGAAATTAAATATATAATATTTTCATTTTCTTCGCTCCGTTGTCGAGGCAAAGCGCGGCGTTGAGTTCTGCCACTCAACACGCAATGCTTCCAGAAATCGGCAAATGGGGAACTGAGTTTTTATGCGAGATTTCTGTATGGTAGATACAGTGTAAAGCTAAAAAAACAGACAAGAGCGAGTCGGGCTCGCCCACCGAAGATTCTGTAAAAAATTGAAGGTGTCTTAACTGTTTAGTCAGGGCCCTTTCATTTGATACCTCACTTGAACTAGCGGTTTTATTAAAAAAAATGACATTTTTAAGGATATTATTTTTTAGGGTTTACCCACAAATGTATACGGACGGACAACAAAGTGATCTTATAAGGGTTCCTTTTACTTTAAACAGGTACAGAACCCTTAAAATCAGTTTTCTGCAACAATATAAGTAATATTTAGTAAGCGATGACATTTATTTATAATGACTCATTCAAAGCAACCTGTGTAATTAAAATTATTTACTCGCGTATATCAGTTTCCGCAAGTATAGATAGTAGACGACGAGGTAAATAGGAAGTTGTATAACAGATAAAATAAGAGGATAATGTTCCTATACGTTTTTATACGCATGTTTATTATCAGCTTCACGCTGTATCCCGCACACAGCAGGGTAGGCAGAGGGAACCTAGTGTTAAGACACTCCGTTCCCCACTTTCTGCCGAATACTGGAGGCATTGCGTGTTGAATGGCAGAACTCAACGCCGCGCTTAGCCTTGACACTAGAGCGAATAAATTTAAGTAAACATTTCATCTCCTGGTGTGAGGATCGAATCCACAACCAGTCGGTTTTACAGTCACACTTCGTGCCGCTGCGCCACAACTGGCCTTTATACGCAAGTTTAGTATTTTTAAATCAAATCAGCTTCACGCAGTATCCCGCACACAGCAGGGTTGGCAGATGGACGATAAGACATTTCATTGCTCATTTTCCGTCGAGCTCGTTGCCTTGATACCATAGAATGAAAAACATAATAAATTAATTCCCTCGACTGGGTATCGAACCATCACGTTACATTATTTTTTTTAAATTATGCTGAAATTTTAAAGAATCACAGTTAAATGCTTTCTTTCAAGAGCGTATTAGTCTTTTAAATAACAACGTATCTTAACACAAGGCTCCCTCTGCTTACCCTGCTGTGTGCAGAACAGCGTGAAGTTGATTTTATGGGTAGGCACGTTTGGATTTTGTTTCAATTTGGAATTTGTACATGATATAAAAGTCAATTACCAATCACTCAATCAGCTTCACGCTGTATCCCGCACACAGCAGAGTAGGCAGAGGGAACCTAGTATTAAGACACGCCGTTCCCCACTTTCTGCCGAATACTAGAGGCTTTGCGTGTTGAGTGGCAGAACTCAACGCCGCGCTTTACCAAAAGTCAACAACCTTTTTAAAAATAAACATACGTCGGCGTCTGTTAGTACCACTGGCAAGGTTATGGTGGCACATCAATGTTCTTATCAATATCTCTCTTATCAGCGATAATACGCAAACTATTTGAAAGCTCACTGGATCGTGGTATCGCATAACAAAGGTTTTTTTATATGTTTATTATTCGTAATTTTTTTTTGTTTTATGGAATTATTGAATTCCTTAAGGCCAGTCGTGGCGCAGAGGCACAAAGTGTGACTGTAAAACCGACTGGTTGTGGGTTCGATCCCCACTCGAGGAGATGAAATATTTACTTAAATTTATATTTCGTCCGCGCGCGTTGAGTTCTGCCATTCAACAAGTAATGCCTCCAGAGCTGCAGCAGCAGGGTAGGCAGAGGGAACCTATTGTTAAGACACTCCGTTCCCCACTTTCCGCCAATTTCTGGAGACATTGCGTGTTGAGTGGTGGAATTCAACGCCGCGCTTTCCCCTCGACACCAGAGCGAAGAAATGAAAATATAAATGTAAATAAATATATCTCCTCGAGTGAGGATCGAACGCACAACCAGTCGATTTACAGGCACACTTTGTGCCCCTCCGCCACGACTAGCGCACTGGACTCTTTTCTTAAATAAACATAAAATCTGCTTCAATATCACCTAACCTCATATGACCCAGTCTCTATGGCTATAGTAAAAAACAATGTCATTGTTATCATACAGATATTCCCAGATGTTGAAATTGTAAATTTTCCATCGAAAGGAAAGCATTGTTTACGTAGATTAATATGTACATATTTAAGAAGAAAATTATTATGTGTTTTAGTACTTATTGAGATATGTATATGAAGTAAATATGATCCAAAAAGAAGAGGCCAGTCAAAGTCAACTGACAAAAAAAATGGAAAACTCGAGGAAATGATATATTTATTAAAGTTTATATTTTCATTTCTTCGCTCTGGTGTCGAGGATAAGCTCGGCATTATGTTCCGCCACACATCACTCAATGCCTCCAGAATTCGGTGGATAGTGGGGAACTGAGTTTCTTAACACTAGGTTCCCTCTGCCTACCCTGCTGTGTGCGGGATACAGCGTGGAGCTTCTTTGATTTTTTTCAATATAATATTTAATATAATGTTCGGTTCCCAAAAAATCAAGGGAAATAAGCAGAGAATTCGCAAGCGAAGCCATCAAAAGTCGTAGCAGACAATAAATATATTTTATGATTCTTTTTGATTTGTTAAGAAGGATATAAAGATAATGTTATAAGGATATGTATGTTGCCGTGTGACCCCGGCCTAGAATAGGATCATCCTGGTACTGGTGTCGTAAGAGGCGACTAAAGTACGTGTGGTAGAGTCACGTCGCCAGCAATGGCAACACGCATGGGCAGACTCGACTGGATTATTACCACCCCCGGCATTTAAAACCGGCGTGAAGTAGTGGCTTTATGCCACTGCGTTTCGCATCAGGTAATGCCGGGCTCCGGCGCCCAAACCACCTTGTTTTGCCACGTTTGCCTTGTCTTTTCCATATAAAAAAATAATTATTATTATTAAAAATACAAGTAATAAAAGATAAGATGTACACAGTGGCGTGTATGTACATCATGTACATACATATATAATAAAACGTAAAGTAGTAGAGTTTCCTTTTGTCCAACATTTTCCTTTATTTGCCGGTGCACTCAGAATGTCCCTATAGGATTCCCAGTTACTAGTGAAATTATATTTAATATACTATTCAATGAAGAGTCAAATTGTATATAGCATATATAAAATGTTTATATTATAATGTAATATTTCGTCCAATTATAGCAAACCGATAGAAAGTGGCAGACGGAGTGTCCTGTCACTTGACTTTTTGGTCTGTCCCGCACTATATCTGATGAAAACAGATAAAATAAACAACAACAAGTGTTCTATGTATTTACCTATGTAATTTACATTGGCACTCCGTAAATAGCATGTTTTTAAAATATATTTATATAAATAATAAATAATGTATTTATATTAAGAAATATATTAAAATAAAGAAGAGTGATTTTAAATTAGCCACGTCAAGTGGCCAATTTATAGTTTAAATTAAAGTGATATTATTAGGAAAAGCTTCTGATTCTCGCTTTGGTACCGAAGCAAAACGCGGCGTTAAGTTCCGCCACTCAACAGGCAATGCTTCCAAAATTCGGCAGAAAGCAGCAAATATCTTAATACTAGCATCTCAAGTTTTCTCTACCTACTCAGCTATGATTTTGGTTTCGTATTATTTAGGTGTTCACCATACAATAACATCTATGAATGAAAACGAACGAATACATCGATCTATTTATATATTTCGTGCAAATATATAAAAGATAGATGCGGAAAGGTAAAATCATACAAAAGATATTAAATGAACACAGGAAAATAAATAAATAATCAAAACTATTTAAGTACGGATAATAAATCACATTATGTAGGTGTATCCTCGTTGACGGGGAATTCCCTTTACGAATTCTATTTCAATTTTAAAATTACGTTTCCATTTTTAGGGTTTTGTACTTATTAAGGAAAAAAGGAACCCTTATAAGATCAATCGGTTGTCTGTCCATCCGTTTGGAGATATCGAGTTAAAATTCAAATCATATGCTCAGATCGAGAGAGCTCAGAGTGAGTTTTTTATCAGGAAATCATAGGACCGAAGCCCTATGATTTCCTGATAAGTATATTTCTATATTTACTAAGAAAAAAGATATTTCGACACTCTTAAGGAAATAAAAATTCACAGGTCAACTTTCGGTTGAACTAAAATTATAAAATTTGGCAGCTTGCATCCTATAGTTGTAATAGTTCAGAAAAAAAAATTAAAACTATATAGTTGTGGTTAAATTCTAAATAATAACAGCCTTAAATACCAAAAAAATCGTATTTCGACATAAGGGACTTAAAATTTATAGGGTACTTCCGGTAGAATTAGGAAATTTGATATCTACAGGATCTACAGGTAATACTAATTCAGGAAAAAACTATACATTTGTGTTCAAATCCTACAAAATAATAACCTTTAAAGGGGACAAAATTTGATATTAAAGCCGCTAGATCTTTAAAATCGGCTTTGGTTTGCCGCTAGATCTTTAAAGCTAAGACTTAATTTCAGAAAAAGCTCGAGACCTCCAATTTTTGTATGGAGCCCTCGGTGGGCGAGCCCGACTTGCCCTTGTCCGGTTTTTTTTTAAAAAAATAGACACATTTTTCCTTTTACCATAATAAAGGTAAAAAAAAATTAAGCGAATTACAAATTACAAAATAACTAAAGGCTTCTTATTATAATTGAAATTATTTTAAAAATATTTTTTAGCTTAACGTTTTATGCCGTATAATGAGATCGGTTACCTACGGGGTAACGGGGTTCGGACTACCACTAAACTATAGTTATAAAATAAAAAATATCTAATTCTGATCCGACCATATAGACAAAACCACGCTTATACACATGTGTTTACTTAAATATATAAAGTTAAAAAAAGTAATCTTGTTATCTCATTCAATTACAAAATGTAAATTAACTATTAACTGCAGATCACTTTTTAATGGTTGCTCTTAGAATTTTCTAATAGATGCTTTTCTTTTTACTCCCACGACTTAATTGCATTCATCATATATACATATAGATAGAGAAATTCTTTGAGACAACAAATTTATATTAAAATATTTTTTTTTCTACGATAAAAAAAAAATACTAGTTTTGGCTCCAGGGTTTGTAAACTACTGTAACTTGGAATATGGATTGTGGAATATATATACTTCTGAGAGAAAAGTACTAATAAAAAATACATATATCTTATATATAATAAAATAAATTACTTTAAAATTCCAAACATAAAAATTTTGAGATAAACATTCCTAACAATAAACAACACAAAAGCTATGCTTACCTTAACTTTTTTTATTAGGCACTTCTATGAGAAAAAATCACAATTAATTCCACATATTTCTATCACACACATTTGGCTGTAACTTTTTTGATAAAACACAATATTAAGTAAATTAGTACTACAAATATGAAGACATGCTGCCGGTTCCGCCGCGTCCGTGTAACTGTCTGAGCCGGGCTTAGATCAAAACAGTGCGTTTAAAGCTGATATCACGATATAGGGACATAAAATTGATTATCCATATTATTTTCTTGAGGCCAGTCGTGGCGCAGCGCCACAAAGTGTGACTGTAAAACCGACTGGTTGTGGGTTCGATCCCCACTCGAGGAGATGAAATATTTACTTAAATTTACATTTTCATTTCTTCGCTCTGTTATGTTTTAATTAGCCCACTCTGGAAAGACAAAGATAAACGACAAAATGTAGCGTTGAGTTCCGCCGCTCAACACGCAATAATTCTAGAATTTGGCGGAAAGTGGGAAACGGAGTGTCTAACAGTAGGTTCCCTCTGCCTACATTGCTGTGCGCGGGATACAGAGTGGCGTTTTTTGACTTCACGCTGTATCCCACACATAATAAGCAGGGACACAAACGGCCGTAAATGCGACAGGTTACGGGTTCGATTCTCACTTGAGAAAATTAAATATTTAATATTTTAATTTCCTTGGTCTTGGTAACGAGGCAAAGCGTGGCGTTGACGTCCACCATTCAACACGATACAAACGGAACGCAAGTATCTTAATAGGAACGGAGTGTTTTACCACTGGGTTCCAAGTTTTTTTAGTAAAACTAAAAAAAAAGACAATGTCACCGTAACTTCATAAAAAAAATCTCTTTTACATTAGAAATGTAATTCCTAGAAAAGACATCACAAAAATATCGATGTAAGTTGACGAAATTCCTTTTCTCGTGAGAATTTAGAAGTTAAATACACAATTCACATGTAATTCAGTCTAACCCGTATCTAATATGATGTGAATATATTATGGGAATCGATTTATTATTGTATATAAACAGATTTATATACAATAGAGAACGAATTGACGCGTATAATGCGCGTCGGCGTTATATATACGCGTCGGCGTTGCCATAGCAACGTGTATGCCACTTTATAAACATAAAAGTGTAAATATTATCAGATGAGTTACGAGGGCTGCAGTTGGAGGGTTGAGAAAATACGATTTGTATGTATAAAACTTATATTATTAAAATTTTAAATTGAAATACAAATGATTAAATCTTACTTATATATTATTGCTCTTAATGTTGGAGAAACAATAGTGAATCTAAACCTAATTAAATCTAACTGAACCTACGACTTAACAATGGAATAATAAGTGTGGAAACGGAAGAAATTCCTTTCCCACCGGCGCTGTTCACCCGATTTCTCCCTTATCAGCATTTTGTGGTGCTCGGCCGCCTATCAGACATTCTCCATTCAGACATATATATATATATATATATATATATATATATATATATATATATATATATATATATATATATATATATATATATATATATATATATATATATATATATATATATATATATATATATATATATATATATATATATATATATATATATATGTCTGAATGGAGAATGTCTGATAGGCGGCCGAGCACCACAAACTACTATACATTTGTTATATAGCGCTCGGTGTCATAGGCGGAAAACTTATTTCAATATATAATATATTATATATATATTAAATAAGTTTTCCGCCTATGACACCGAGCGCTATATAACAAATGTATAGTAGTTTGTGTAAAGTTCTCAATTGGAAATGGACAACGGAATTGTCATAATAGGAACGGAGTGCCTGTACACTAGGTTCCCAGGTTCCCTCTGCCTACCCTCCTATGTGCTGGATGCAGCGTGAAACTAAAATAAAAGAAAAAATAATATAATTTTGTTAAAAATATTCCTTTATCCCTCTTTAAGTTTGGTTTACCAGTACGAAGAGCGCTAATAATAATAGCAGTAAACCTTGAAAATATTGAAACTCTATATTATTCTGCAAAAACAATGTAGTTACGTTACAAAAACAATTATCAGGCCAAATTCGATTTTAGTATCTTAGAATAAATTGGATACGTTTATTATCTACATAATCAGGATTTATTGTTCACAGATTAAATTTGGATTAATATAGTGTAAAATTGTTATTATCGTCATTATCGAACCCGAATAAAAATAATCGCAATTGAATTATATTATTATAAATTTTAAAGAAATCTGCATCCGTCATGTTAATTCGTCGTGGCACAGTGGCGTGTTACAAATTTGTGACTGTAAAAGCGACGGTTGTGATTTCGATTCCCACTTGGGGAAATGAATTATTATTTATTAATATTTGTATTTCTTGGTCTGGTAACAAGGTAAAGCGCGGCGTTGGGTTCCGTCACACAACACGTAATGCTAAAATTAGGCCGAAAGTGAGGAACGGAATGTTTTGACTCTAGATTCCCTCTGCCTGTGCTGACCTGCTGTGTGTGGGATTCAGGGTGACGCTGATATTTTTTTTATATTTTCATTTCTTCGCTGCGGTAATTCTCGTTGGTTCCACCTAATATGGTTCCTTATTGCTTGTTAATTGAAGCAGTTAATACAGTGACAATAAAACAAAAACAATGGCCTAGTCGATATTATAAATTTTCTGTACACTTTTAGTGTTCCAAGATATACAGTTACAATAGGACCAAAACATGTTTTTGTAAAGATCCGGCCTAAGAAGTTTCTTTCTTAGTAATCGATTTACTTGTACAAACTTTTCTTAGCAAATAGAGCACTAAGGCACTTAATCTAGATATTATTAGTATTGGATTTATCTATTTTCGTTAACGTTAATTGGTTACCGTAATTTAACTGACAACTTGTTTTAGTATATAAAATAAATATAAATATGGACGGCGAATTGCCAATAACATTTAACTGACAAAGTCAAAATTTTACACAAACTAAAAAAACGTTTCACATCTTGATAAATTAAATGTTTTTTTTTAATCACGCACACAGCAAGCTTGGCAGAGGGAACCTAGTGTTAAGACACTCCGTTCCCCATTTTCAGCCGAATTCTGGAGGCATTGCGTGCTGAGTGGCGGTACTCAACAACGCTCTTTACCTCGACACCAGAGCAAAGGAATGAAAATATAAATGTAAATAAAAATTTACTTCCTCGAGTGGGGAACAAACCCACAACCAGTTGGTTTTACAATCACACTTTGTGCCTCTGCGCCACGACTGGCCTCATAAAGTGTTATATTTATTATTTCAAATAATAATAATATATGGTTTATGAATTATATTATATTCATATATTTTTTGATAGTCTCGTAGGTATGCATTTAAAATTAAAGAAATAAAAAAAAATAACATATTAAAAATGTCAGTTAGGAGGTATTGGTACTTCACCGTCGTTATGAAACGTCATAGTAGAGTCCACATAAGAAAATTTACAACAACCTAAATTTACTTTTCGCTTTTGAGCGCACAACACAATAATATATAATCTCTATATATAATAAGACAGTAAAAATATTTTGTCTGTACATTTAGTAATTTTGACTGAAATGGATAGAGGGACACTTAAAAAGACTAATAGAAAGCAAAAAGATTTTTTTTTAATTTCTTGTCTGTCTGTCTGTCTGTCTGTCTGTCTGTCTGTCTGTCTGTCTGTCTGTCGACATATTGTTGTCCGCATTTTTCTCTGAAACTACTGAACCGATTTACTTGAAAATTTCA
>JAATLQ010031038.1:0-10138 GCA_013421005.1 Heliconius erato x Heliconius himera | reverse complement strand
CCAAATGCATTTTTGAGTCAGTTTCTTGTGAAGAAAAGTTCAGTATAGTTTTGTTTTTCTTTCGCGGTATTTTTTTACACATAATAATATTCAAAACTGCCCCCTTTATTTTGTTCAAAGCTGCCTCAGTGGTAATTGAAAAATTACAAACGTTTTTTTTTTCAAGTAAAAGTTTAAAAATTGTAGTAATTTCTAGTTTATTGCATGATATATGAAACATTCTAACTAAAAGAGGAAAAAATAAAACCATATACCTTGAATTGGGTCCCTGCGATCCTTACGCGCTTATTTAAAAATGCATAAAATTTTACTCAAAATTAAACACTTCTCGTAACTCAACAACTGGTTCTCATTTATCAGCGGTGACAAGTGACACGTGTGCAGATTAGTGCTGCCACTACTCAAAAAAAATCTACCAAAATGTCTTTTTAAAATAGCTCTGTTAACACATATTTTCAAAGGTGCCCCTGTTCAAAGCTACCCCCCTCTCCCCTATATATTTAAATCCACAAAAAAATAAATTCGTATATTTAAAATTTTTGTCATAAACTATTTATGCAGTGTGTTGTAGTAAATAATTTCTCATTGTGTGCCGCCAAATTTTGAAATCGTTAAATATGTGCCGCAACAAAAAAAAGATTGAGAACTGCTATAGGGGTTCCGTTTTTACCTTTTTTTATTCAGCATCAATATTAATCATAGTCCAATTAATCGTATTAATTTGAATTGAAAAAGTAAATTAACTGAGTATTAATAGTCTTAAGAGAAATCTAAAGAGAACTTATAATGTAGGATAAATGACCATAATGTTCTATAATAAAGCAGCACATTTGTATAATCATTTCTACAAATCACGTTTTCTTATTAAAGATATTGTTGATAACTCACTTCGGAGAGAGGAAAATTGTAGCTTTTTAACTTTTTTAAATAAATGTATTTTTACCATTGTTAGATCTTTCTTTAATTCAGCCATTAAAATTATTCAGAAAATTTATACACAAATTATACTGTATATGGCAAATAATGTATTTATAATATTCATTCAGTTTTCCTGTTCGCACTATATCGATGCTCTAACCTTAGATATGGCTAAACTGACATCACTTTTCATTGGTAAGGTCACATCATTGGGATCATTAAAGAAAGGACAGAAATTGGCTTAAGTGTTTATCCTTCTTACCTTATAAGTTTTAGTTTGCTAGTTACAACATAATACATTAATAGACGCGTCAAACTAACACTATAAAGTTAAAACATTCCACGTAGTATCACTTAAGCAAGTAGACGACTCGAATAAATAAAGTAACAAAGTTTCCCCTACAACGTCTCTGCGGAACTAATATTGACATAATTAATAACAAAAGGAGATGGCCGTCAATCGTAACTAGTGTTTGAGATCTCAGTTCGTGTTCGTAAATGATTTTGTTATAAAATTGTAATTTATACTAGACGTTGAATGTCTGAATGAGTGATGATTCTTTCGATTTTAGCAAATAATGTAGATATAAGTTGTATTGATTTTATTGGTAACTGATATATATCAGTTATTCATAAAAACCATAATAAAATAAAATATTAATGAGAATGGAACCTATTATACAAAGTCATCAACGCCCTTAGCGTGTGACTGCTAGCGTGTGAAGCGCGACAGGTTGTATGTCGATTTCCACAAAGAGGAAATGAAATATTTAATATTTTTATTTCTTCGTTCTGGTGTCGAGGCAAAGCGCGGCGTTGAGTTGTGCCATTCAACACGCAATGTTTTCTGAATTCGGTGGGAAGTGAGTAGCGGAGTGTCTTAACACTAAGCTTCCTCTATCAAACCATATATGCAAAAAAATCGAAATAATTCGAAAAATATCTTATCGGATTATACCCCTTGTATTGTATTTATTTTTGACTTAAGTAGAACAAATACATTTTACACATACATATAAAAAATCGTAATTTCCTCCAAATCGATGCGTAATGAAATTCACCATACTCGTGTACAAAATAGCGAAAAATATGTCCTTACCAGCTGTTGCTGATGTAAAACGGCATGAAATCTTCAAAGCGGGGGTAAGAGCTCGTTCATATGAATGTGCAATCTACTGAGATTTATTCTTATTTTTGTTGGGGTCTTGATCACTATTTAATGTATTAGCTCTTTGTATTTCTTAATTTTTTAAAAGTATTATTTATTAAATAAATATACTTTTCATATTTTATGATATTTGATCATTATAACTAATATATATATAATAAAATATATGTATACTGAAGACATTATTACACATAGATAGACGTTTTTAAAAAAAAACAGAATAATAATAATTAAAAAAACCTTGAAAAGAAGTCACAAACTTCTACACTTAACTTAGTCAATTAACACGCAAAGTAAAATCTTCCACTCGACCGATTCATCTGAATAAGCTTTAAACGAAGTCTTTCACGCACTGGAAAAAATGTATCTCTTTGTATACCTTTCGATTTACTCAACACGAGAGCCCTCTTATAGAAGGGTTGGGGCTCTCACGTTAAGTGTTTCTTTGCTAAACAAGGCGTAACTTATAGACTCGTGACTGCCTCTACACTTGCCATATTTCTCGAAAATATAAATCTTATACTGCATTGCCTTTTTAGATTTGGAAGTCGTTGAAATATTACTTGAAGGGTGGAAATGAATGTTTGAATCTTTCTTGAGTTTATATTAATGTGATTTATATAAAATAATTTAGAGGTCTATAGTTTTTTGTGTAACGGTTAAGGCTTTTTGTCATGTAATATGTAAAATGATAATATAAATTAAAAGAATTATTATTTGAGGACGTCAAAAAGCAGCGGCACGAGCGTGCGACTTAAACGCGATAATTGTGGGTTCCATTCCCACTCAGGGTAAATATTTTTATTTTTTTTTTCATTTCCTAGCTCTGATTACGACGCAAAGCGCGGCGTTGAGTACCGCCACTTAGCACTCAATGTCCCAAATATTGGGCAGTACGTGGGCAACAGAGTGTCTTAATTCTAGATTACACTAAGTTACAGCGTGAAGTTAAAACGCCTAAGTAGTGTCAAGGCACTACATTTATCAAAATTAATTATATACTTAACTTGTGGCTTAACTATCTTTACGACCAAAACGACTATATACTTACATAATATTATATATATTATGTATTATAAAATTTTATATCTTTTGTTAGCACATTTAATAACCTATTGGCACCGTGCACGACCACAGCGCCACCCAGCGTACGCAAATTTGTGGGCTCTGACGCTTTGACATATGATGGCGGGATTGTTTGAAAATAATAGTAAAATACTTTCAAATTCATTTATATTACTTAATTACTGTGATTTGGGTGGAAAAAGTGTCGATAAATCATTTCTGGTTATTCAAATTGAGAGAGGTAAGTAATCTCTATTCAAAATTGAGTTTTATTTTGGTTATATCCGAATTTGTTTACTACTTTTTTTAGTTGTAATTTTACTGAAAAACAAGGAAACAAAGCAAATTTAATGGCAGTTAGTATAGTAGTTACCTAGTTTTGATATTATTATAATAATTTATTTTCTAAATAAATGATTATTATAATATCAAAACGTGAACGAAACGAAATGTGATTTAAGAAAGGAGAAAAAATGGAAATTGTTGAATGTTACACCTGCAAGATCTATATGTTGCTCATCATTACAGATAGATGAAAACCCAGTAAAATATTTTTTTTTTTGTTGAAGTCACCACATCTGTGTATGTTTTTTTAAGGGTATTACATATTTTGTTCTTCATTTTATTGTATTTTTTTATATAAATAATTGAGTTGTCTATTTCTGTTTGTATTTCTGCATCACATACTTCGCTATAAATATATCTATTACATGTAAATGTATTTGTTGCATTGTAGAATAACTGCAACTGCTGTGACTCATTTTTAATAACTTAATAAAACGATAAGTCGAACAGATTGCTTTGACATTAATAAGTGACAAAGCCTAATTTTTTTCTACTTTTGGCCACCATGAGCGTTGCGAGCGTTTATAATACTGTCACCTAGTACTATGCACCTAGTACTATGCACCCACCAATAGACGAAAAATAACTAATTTCTCAATGATTATATTTATACATTGAACAGTTTATAAATATTTTGTAATAAATATGTGTATGTGGGAAGTAACAAATGTGCTTTAAATTGAATTAATTAAGGAAGTTCAATATTAAGCTTCGTTACATCTCAATATTGGCTGTCACAAATCATTAGAAACGTTACTCGAAATGAGTCTCTTGATTGACTAAAATGTGACTAAATTGAATATTTTGAAGCAATAATAATTAATATTGTAAATAAGTTTTCAGTATATATTTTCTAAGATGGGAAATGAACGTAATTTGAACTCCCAAACTATTGTTAGCAGATAGCAAAGAGTTTTGGATTCAAATATTATTATATAATACTTAGATTAAGTTGTGAGAATTGGGTTGGGTTTTTAGTGCAAAATGAAATGTTAACTAGCTAAACGATTGCCTCTAAAGTCACCATCAGGGCTGTCGGTGACGACGTATCCAGATTGAGGAACTTCACACAATATACTGCCTTCACTATTCGGTTTTTGATCCAACAGTAAGCGATAGTCTTTTAAGATGTTGGTCGCTACAAAACTGTTAACTGAAACTACTATCGACACAATGATAGTCTCATCGACATAACAATAGTCCCGTGGGCTCTCAAGTTTAATTATTAATATAACTTTCGTAAATTTATAGTACACAAATTTTTTACAAGAATTTAAGGAATAATTTTACTTTCCATACTTTTTATTCAGTTAACATATGAACTTCCGACGATTATTAAACATTTTCGAAAAGAAAGAAAAGATAACGAGCTACCTCCTCCGCGTGATCAGCCCGCATTATGAAATACGTTACTTGAATACCAAATAAGACGATGAAAGAACGAAGAAAACTTGCCCAAAATTATTACTGAACCAATCGGCGTACTGTCAACCCCTCAATAATACAGGTGAGATGTTATATGAGGACATATACAGAGGGAATTTTTGAAAATAGATAAAAACAATTGGCACTGTTACTATACGTAGTAATGAATCAGCGTCTGACTAGGACTAGCTTTTTTTTCAACTTCACGCTGTATTCCGCTTATAGCAGGGTAGACCGAGATAGCCTAATGTTAAATTGAGTGACGGGATTTAACGCCACACGTTCCCTCGATACCAGAGCGAAGAAATGAAAAAAATAAATATCATTTCCTCGAACCCACAACCTCTCCCGTTTACAGTCACACGCTTGTGACCCTGCACTACAACTGGGACTACTCCCTCTAGGAGCAGCTTAAATGTTTAAAGCTACATGTACTTGTATAAAAATATTAAATTATAATCAATATTTTTAAATGTCCACAATAAGATTCTAGGCTTTCATTAAGCGTTACAATATTATATTACGAAACATAAAGTTTTTATCGTAAATATTACTTTAACAGCTGATATTTCAGTTTTAATAAATATATAATACTAGAGGGCGCGCGCGGCTTCGCCCGCTTATTAGGAGTGAATTCTAAAAAAACCACGAAACATATGTTCAATAAAATATTTTTAACAGTCTGAATTTAATTTTTTATAAAAATCGGTGGCATTTTAGAGATTATTCCATATAAACGTTCAACTCCTTATTTGAACCCTTAGGGGGTGAATTCTTAAAAACCATGAAACACGTGTTCAATGAAATATTTTTAAGAGTCTGAATTTTAAATTTTATAAAAATCGGTACAGATTATTTTTTTTTTCCATACAAACTTTCAACCCCTATTTCATCCCTTTAGGGTTAAAAATTTTCAAATTCCCTTCTTAGTGGATGTCTAGAATATGAAAATAAACATCTGTCCAAAATTCGCGTTTCTACCATCAGCGGTTACGGCTCTGCGTGCGTCTTACCTCAGTCAGTCAGCACAAGTCCTTTTATATATATAGATATCTATATATATATATATAGATTATCGTATGAGATATATTTCATGTTAAACGATCAATGATTTCTACGGCCATTGATGTGGTATAAATTTTTGTATGAGATATTGATGATATAACTTACTCGATTAAAATTACTATAAACTTTAACCTTGAATTTTTCGAGAAAAAGTGAAGTTATTTTAGAAATACGACCGAAAGTGCTATCAGTATAATGTCCAACAAACAAATAAACAAACAATATAAAATACTTATACTTTATAAAACCAGCTTCAAAAGTAGTTATCCTGTTCAAAATAAGAAAGAAGACGTGATTTGAAAATGGCAATAGAAAATTCGTCCAAAATTTCGTGTAATGGGGTCTAGTGAAATTGATTTTAAAGTAGGTATGGCTGTTTGGCGAATCTCCAATGAGATCGTGTTCCTGAGGTTATGAAAATGTGTTTTAAATAAACTAAAGATTTGATCTTTGGTACGAGATAAGAAAGGTTTTCAATTTATTGGAATTCTTTTAAACTGTATAATTTTTACATTTTATAAAAATTATATAATTTAAATGAATACATATTATGATAATTGTAGACATAGGTAGCTACTATAATATATTTATTAGGATATCTAATGGTCTTTTGTGTTCTATCTTTTGTGTGTTATCTTTTTAAAATATAGTAAATACTGGAGTGGTAGACAAAAATAAATACATATTATGCAATATAGAATAATTAACAAGCATTATCACCATCTTTACGCATTTTATGATATGTTATTTCTCGGTAAGGCCAAATTTGAGTTTTGATCCAGCTCAAAAAATCTTCATCAATCATCAATCTCACTTCTCATCAGAAAAAAAAAATGTACTTTATTGAAAATGTACATTATTTGTGTTACAAATAGTAAAAGTAAAATACAGTACGATTAACAAATTAAATTAAATCAGCTTTAATCACGCTATGTCCCGCACAAAGCAAGGTTGGCAGAGTGAACATATTGTTAAGACATTCCCGTTCCCCACTTTCCACCAAATTCTAAAGGCATTACGTGTTGAGTGGCGAAACTCAACGCCGCGCTTTGCCAAGATAACATAACATACATTTAAATTAATACTTCATTTCCTTGAGTGAGAATCTAATCCTCCACCAGTCGCGTTTACGGTCACACTTTGTACACCTGCGCCACGACTGGCCTTATTGACAATTGTGGGCGCGCGCGGCTTCGCCCGCTTATTTGGACACTTAGGGGTGAATTCTAAAAAAACCACGAAACACGTGTTCAATAAAATATTTTTAACAGTCTGAATTAATTTTTTTATAAAAATCGGTGGTGATTTAAAGATTTTTCCATATAAATTTTGAACCCCTTATTTGCACCCTTAATTTTGAATTCTATATTTCTCTTGAATTCTAAAAAAACCATGAAACACGTGTTCAATGAAATGTTTTTAAGAGTCTGAATTTCAAATTTTATAAAAATCGGTGCCGAAAAAAATCCATACAAACTTTCAACCCCTATTTCATCCCTTTAGGGTTAAAATTTTTCAAAATTCTTTCTTAGTGGATGTCCAGAATATGAAAATAAACATCTGCTCAAATTTCACGTTTCTACCATCAGCGGTTACGGTTCTGTGTGCGTCTTACCTCAGGCAGTCAGCACAAGTTCGTATGAGGCGACAATGTTTATCGAATGTTATACACTGAGTTATATTATGCTGCATCCCTCATAGCCCGGTACGCACATCCTCTGCGTTGGAGAACGAAGTGTTTTAAGACCAGTATACATAGCGTTAAGACGAGTGTCAATCTACTTCAATCTATTCCATCTATCTTATAAATATCTCTACATTATCTTGAGATACGTGGTTTGATTTACGGACATACAGAAAGTGAACGATAAGGATTGCGCATTTTTAACTTTAAGTACGAAACCTCAATAATTTCTTCGAGTGGGAGTCAAACCCTTAACCATCGCGCTTACAGGTGACGGGACAGGGGCGGTGCGCCACGACGCGCGCTTAGATAATGAAATTTATCCTTCATATAATATTTTATTTACGATATTAGCATTGGTTATGCCGATCGTACCTTATTTATATACGCTATTGTTAAGGTTATTCAAGTCAGGTGTGTATATTAATTCTATTGTAGACTTTATGTCAACATCCATTGAAAGATCATTCTATATATTTAGATTCTAAAACCCTTTTAGGAAGCAGCTCGTGGGAGTTCTCAACGAAATCAGTTTTGATAAACATCTCTCCATTTGAATACCTGCCTCTCTCAAGTTAATTTTGTTGCCTTTGCTAAAGTTAGTAAGGTAAATATCAGAAATTATGCGATGTTATTACAAACTTCTCCTATATTAAGTAGGCACATATTATTGCTTTGAAACTAAAACTATATGTTTTAGAGGAGTAATTAACTTGAAATATCGATGTAAGTGGTTTTTCATACTTTAACTTAATTAATAATATACTTGTACTGAGGCCATCGTGGCGCAGTGGAACAATGTCTGGATGTCAAGGTGATGATTGTGGATCCAATTTTTATGAAGTTATATTCATAACTAAATATTTTCGTTTCTCTGACCTGGTTAGATGGAGCGTGGCGATTACTAAAACAATATGGCTGCTTAAGTGAAAAGTTCTATCACAGATATTTGTATCCCACAATTCACCTTGTTTGCGTTACCATTATGATCCTAACTCTATACTCTTCAAGGTTGCTGCTATATTCCACTTTTCTACGTGCTGTAGTTTCGATTGTGCGTTACTTCTCAGGATTACATTATTAGGAAAAGAACTTTTATTAGACTTAATTATACCTACCATATGTATACAACTACATAAAACATTCCTCTCCTATATCTGAATCTGTTACACTTGTGCAACATTATCTTTCAACTCTTTATTACTGAGTCACATATGAGATATCACAATACATACGAGTAGCCTCAGTTCATACATTTATATATATATATATATATATATATATATATATATATATATATATATATATATATATATATATATATATGTATGTATGTATGTATATAGATGCAACATTGATTGAGGCCACTGTGGTGCAAGGTCACAAGTGTGTGACTGTAAATGGTAGTGAGTTCGATTCCCATTCTAGGAAACTAAATATTTATTTAAATTTATATTTTCATTTTGGCGCTTTGGTTTCGAGGCAAAGCAGTAATATGCTTTCAGTTCCGCCACTCAACATAATAGGGAAGAGAGTGTCTCAGCACTAGGTTTCCTCTCTCTAATTAATTATATCCAGTTGCTGCCTTCATTTTGCTTATGATCTCTAACCAAAACAAAAGAAAAGTTAACATATAGTCATCAGTTACTAAGTAGAATAAGTTCTAGAACCAGAAGAAAACTTTGTACAATTATTTCTTACTCGCCTTTGGAAATCATACTTCCGTTATTACTTAACATATTATTAAGTACATATGTATGTATATTGTATATATTATCATGTATTGCTATGTGGTATTTAGAGCTAATTAAGTTGAGTTTAGGAACCCAACGTGGAATGTGTATAGAATGTTTGGATAGCAGAGTACCCTTTCCTTTAATTGAGAATCTTTTACTACTATTTCCTTATTCAGGATATCTTTCTTTCATTTTTTTAACATTATTAAAGTGTTATTTCACACTTAGGATTTTCTAAGTAAGTATTTATCTATCTTTTATTTTCACGCTATTACTGTATAGGGTTAATATATATATACGCTATAGGGTGTAATAGGGGGGCCAAAGGCAGCCTAGTATTTATTTATTTTATTTTATTTATTTTATATTGGGAAACAAACAGCACTTACAATACTTAAAGCTAATACATATCTATATTACATTAGCCAATAAAGTTTCCACTTATGCATCAAACATGGAGTGAATACAAAAAAAAAAAAAAAGGACTTTATACATATCGGCGCGAATACAAAAACGGATGTTTTAATATTTTATTTATGCAGTCAATTGACTCGTGGCGCTAGTGTTCTGTGGTCAAACTTGACAACTTTAGTGTCATATTCAACATAAATACGACGGTTGATCATTCTTCGGTTCAGAAGCGAGCTAGTCACCGACCAGGACGGATCTCTGGCTCCTGTGTGCGACACTCTGAATCTTAAATAATAATTGAGTGAAATTGTTGTTTAATAA
>JAATLQ010031037.1:0-10136 GCA_013421005.1 Heliconius erato x Heliconius himera | reverse complement strand
TCTATATATATATATATATATATATATATATATATATATATATATATATATATATATATATATATAGATTGTGATACAATGTACTATAGAATACAATTTAAATTAAAATAACACGATGAGATAAACTTAACTTCACGCTTTATCTCTAGCGGGAAAAAATAAAAAAGAAGAAAGATCAGATTTCAAATCCTATTTGCAAAAATAGTATTTAAGTCTGATTATATTTGATACCGAGCAACTCATCTCGCATCAAATAAGCAATACATCTACGAGTACATCCTTATCCCTCCGTAGATACTAAAAATAAAAAAAATAAATAAATCAGCTTCACGCTGCTTCCCGCACACAGCAGGGTAGGCAGAGGGAACCTAGTGTTAAGACACTTCGCTCCCTACTTTTTAGCGAATTCCGGAGGCATTGCGTGTTGAGTGGCAGAACTCAACGCCGCGCTTAACCTCGACACCAGAGTGAAGAAATGGAAATAAAAATTTAAGTAAATATTTCATCTCCTCAGTCGGTTTTACAGTCACACTTCGTGCCGCTGCGCCACGACTGGCCTCAACGATACTAACTGTACAAATATAAAAATCCTTATAATTACATAAAAGCAAATGAATTTATTTAAATTAGATTGATGAAAAGATGGCTGAGACTATGCCCACATGCCACATGCCAATTCATGAATTTCAGCTTTTTATAAGAAGAAAAAAAACTTATCATATTTCATACCTGATTATCTCAAAAATTTACTTTAACTTAGCTTAGTAATAACTAGTATAGTTAAATTTATAAGGTAGCAATAAGAGTAAAGTATTGTAAAACGGCATCTTCTGCGAAACTCGATATTGCGTCTCGTGAATCCAGCAGACAAACTCCGCGGACTTACTTATGATGTGGTTTTATAATGCTGTCTTTGAACAGTTAAGTAAACTTATACTAATGTTCAAATAAATAAAAACTATTTGAGTTCGTATTTTATATTTACTATAATATATTTGGATATCCATTTTTAATGATGTACTTTGTTATAATTATTCTTACAAATTAAAATAAAAAAATATTTGTAGAAACGAAAACCCCGACTGCATAAAACTAAAAAGAAAATAAACAAGTCCAATAGTTTATTAGGATTAACAGTCGGGACCTCTTTAAATTATGCGGGGTTCCTGGTAAAGATTTTATTGATTAAAGAATTACTTATAGGACTGTTAATCCTAATAAACTATTGGACTTATTTATTTTCTTTTTAGTTTTAAGCAGTCGGAGTTTTTGCTTTTATAAATATTTTTTTATTTTTCACTTTTTTGTTAGAATTCATTATGGTAATGATAATCATGATATATCTTTTTGAAATCCTTGTAGTAAGCTCTTGAATTTGAGACCCATATTGTGGTATTCGAAACGATTTTTTTTTCACTAAGTTCAATGGCGTCCCACAGCCGCCATGATTGTTTTTATTTAACCTCACCTATGTAAGAACACTTGGGCTGCTAATACGAATCTAATGATATCTCAATTATGTAAATCTTAGCTAGTATCTATCTAATTAGCGTCACTGTATGCATCTATCATGACTTAAAAGTTTTCAAAGTTTTTAATTTCATAGTTGTATAGTATTGGCAGTTTTTAGGGCCGCCCGGCGATAATAAGTACCTCTCTCATAATTTGCCTTTATTTTTTTTTATGGAAAAGTCAAGGCAAACGACCACACGGGTCACCATAAATGTAGAGATTTCAGACTTTTCCCTGAACCAGTACTACCTATAGACGCTAGCTGCCAAATTTCATAATTCTAGGTTAACTAGGAGACCTTGTTAATAAAAAACACGCGTATTTTGACACTATGTCGAAATACTTGCTTAGCTTAATAATTTGCTATATAAACGGCCATATCTTTTTATTAAGTAAGTATAGAAATACGTTTTCTTTTTCAAATCATGAAAACATCGAACTGGGGATATGGTTTGAATTTCAACTTGATATCTCCAAGCGTTCCTGAGATAAAGGCTCTTGACATACAGACGGACAGACGTCCAACTAATAAGGGGTCCTTTTCTCCTACGGTGTGGAACCCTAAAAATGGAGAAAACACCAGAGATCAGGTTTTAGTTACTCGTGTAAAAATTATAATATTTCATTTATTATATATTTTTTATTTGAATTGTTTATAGTAGATTTTTTTACAATATAATTCAAATAGCAAAAGGAAAAGCACATTTTAAATCGAAATTGTAAAACTACTCAAATATTACAATAGTACATAACATTACGTTCTCTAAGTAAAATCTTCTGAAATAAAATGGTCTTGAGTAAGTCGTTCGCTCAGTCCTTTCTTGTCAAACCAATACTTAGCTTAGTTCTAAATTGTTTTCGAAGTCTATACCCTATTGTAACTTATAAAATATCTAGCAAGACTTACCAACGTATTTGGTCGAAAGTGATCCTGAAGTATTATTAATTAGAAATTCTATATTAGTTTATTTTGCTTTATAGCTTAAATTTACAGATAGATTTTTAATTACTTTATAATAAGTTTTAAAATTTTATATATTTGTCTAAAATATAAACTTAAGTTTCTAAATATAACCACATATTGGTATCTTAATATGTAAAAATAGAAATTTATTTTCACATAATTTAAGGTAAAGATATTTAATAAACGTAACGCGTAATATATTTTTCATACGTTACGCACGAGTTTACATGTAATATAAAAAAAAACACATAGTATAAGCCGAAAAGCTTTCCTATTCTAAGTAAAATATTATTATAATCACAAAGGAGAATAACCATATCGTAGATGAGGCTTAGCTTTGAAATGAAAGGTGTTAAGGTAAAATATTTGTGCGTTTTTGTTGGTTAATGGAAAATCTTTGTAGGGATATTCCAAGCGGACGGACGGTGCGACTTTCGAAAATCCGTTTAGCGACGTCGAGCATAGAGCGCGACAGAATCGCCATATATTCTTTTAAGTTAATTCTATTTAATTTTTTTTGTATGTGAGTGCGATAATATGTAATATTATATAATTATAATATGTAATATTATATTGCCAGTCGTGGCGCAGCGGCTCAAGCGTGCGAGTGTAAAGGCTATGGCTATGTTAGGTTGTAGGTTCGATTTCCATTCGAGGAAATGAAATATTTAATATTTTCGTTTGTGCTGTGTGAAGCTTGTTCAGACATAGTAAAATAATGGAAACATTGCGGTAAAAGTAAATAAGTCCCTTAAAATATCTATTTAGGAAACGTGTAAAAAATTCAACAGTGCAGGATTGAAACCCGCGTCTTTTAGAATCCGTCAAAGCGTTCTGACCACTATTTGAACGTATGACGAACGAAACGTGGACTAACACTTTAAAAATGTTAAAAATACTAAGGTATTCCTTAGAATAGATCTGAGAAAAACATTTTTATTTAAATAGTTAAATGTAGTAGTAAAGTCAGATCTTGACTTTCACAAGCAAAATTTACTTAACGTCTATATTATTTCTTCAAATTAGTAATATTATAGTATAAGTAAAAATACGAATTTGTAATTTTATTTATACCGCTCACATTTAATTAAATGTGAGCGGTATTTCATACCATCGTATTAATTAATTAATTTTTAATTAAATTTTAAATAAACTTTTTGTCTTCTATAAGCACATGGCGTAGAGAAACATACCAAATTAAACCACAACATTAGATATAAGACTATATCAGATAAACGTCTATGTGGTGTTAATTCAACGCACAAACTGTTACCCTTTTATAATATTAAAAATGTCAGTTTAAATATATTCTATACCCTGTCATATAATGTTTGAGTTTACTTTAGTCATGACTGTGCACAACTTACGAGCGTATTGCCTTAATTTACTATAGTAGTTACGTTCATCATTATGTCAACGCAAGCAATATCGTACATCGTTAGCATAGTGCACTCTACGTAAAGTGTCTGCTTAATATTCTTCATGTTAAAGATGCTCTTAAAGGTAACACAATGTAAGATTACCACCTTTGCGAACTTTCATAATACATGCACACAATTACTAGTATATACATACTATATACGTATATGTTTTTAAGAAATAGTTGAAAATATATAATTATACAGTAAATGAATAAATTTTGCCAAATAAACATTATATTTTTACAACAAAAACTGTGTACTATAATGAACAACTTTTGCTAATGTGCCATTTTTTTATTTACTAACTTTTAGTTGGCCGGTTATCTTCTGTTGGATGTTTCAGAACTTTAATTTTTACACGTCAACGGTACGTATCACGTTGAGCAATTTTTGCTCAGGCAATATTATTACTTATAGTTTTAGGTGAACTCGAGGTAAACTCTAGGTGAACTCGAGATGAACTCGTGTGAATACCTCTCACGTACTGGAGACAAATGTCCTTGATAGACGGACAGACAGTCAACCTTAAAAAAAAGTACATCACATTATCTTCCTTAGTAAATCTCAAGACGTGTCTTAGTAAAAAACATCGTGTATCTTTTTTTATAACACAAAATATTAGGTAAAGTGAATCATGGAAGAAAATAGACGTCCATTGTGGTAAGCTAAAAGCTAAAAATATTGACTTTTGTATTTTAATTCTAAGAATTGGTATTCTGTTTCAACTTGTTAACAGTGGTTACCTCTTTCAATTTCAGGCTCTTATGATATTAGATTGCTTGAATAATTCAAATTGAGTTAAAGATCTTACCCTGTAATTAAGATATAAAATGTTAAACGCAATTTAGTGCTATATTATTTAGATATTTATTTTACTTAGAATCGTATCTGTTTGAAATAATTTTCGCATCAACAAGGGCGAGGACGATAGAATTTACTGATTAGTTTGTGAATATTTAATTAAAGTTTTCTGTTTATAGATAACTATTTTAGTTAATGCGTGTTTCTGTTTAATCTAAATCTAATGGAGGTTCCATTAGATCTAAATCTAATGGAGGTTTTAGGCATGATATCGTTGACGCAAGAATTTGACAACTACATCTAAAATATCACGTCTTTTTCGTAGAACAGACAAGAAAGATAGTAAGATATTTATCTTTTGATACGCCATGTACGTCAGAGTCAACGTGCCAGTCATCATTTATCTTATACACATACTAGCGACACTCGCGGCTTCGCCCGTTTACACCGCCTATAATTATTTTATTATGCTGCATTGGCCATAATTAAATGGACATTCAATCGTTTTTAATAATTTTGGGAAAGTACAAGCACTACGTCGTAATTTGCAGGATGAAATTAGTGGCAAGGGGCGGCGATTCGAGCGGGATTCGAGCCTATGCTTGCGGCCGTATTATTATTTAACGAATTATTTTTTTTTTTTATTTTCTCGAAAAGTATACGTCCGATTAACATGCTATATAAGCCAAATAATTCTCCTAAAGAATGTGGCTTTCATACAAAATAAACAAAAAGTAAATCCGACCAGTAGCGTTTAAACAAACAAACAAATAAACAAACTCTTCCACATTATTATATTGGTATAGATTAGTATAGATTATATACTTGACTTCTGAAAGATCGGGCGGACAAATGATAAATATTTCATTCGTATTCGTATCGTACTATTTTTGATTCCTTAGCTAAAGTTGTCAATTATAAGCGATAATTACGTGTCCAATGCCGCTAGGAGAACATTTTAAAGTAAGTTTTATACAAAATTTAGCACGAAATGTATTTAATAGTATGCACATCATTTTCAAAGGGTAATTGCTAAGAAATGAGAAATAAGAAATCTTCAGTCTATAAATTATTTTCAATTTCACGCGTAAGAAACTACCCACACTAGCATCAATCGACTATAAATAGTGTAAATAAGCATCATAATATGGACATGCTCATAATGGTTAAATGCAATACTGCAATGAAACATTTGATATTTAAGTTTTAAAATACATTTTTAAATATCAATTAATAATTAACAAAAAAATAAAAAATCAACCTTATTTTGAATTAAGCTTCACGCTGTATCCCGCATACAGCGTGGTAGGCAGAGGGAACATAGTGTTAAGACACTCCGTTCTCCACTTTATGCTGAATTTTTGGAGGTATTGTATGTTGAACTCAATGCCTGGCTTTTGCCTTGCTGATGCGAAGAAATGAAAATATTCAGAAATAATAATGCGTTTTCTCGAGTGGTAGTCGAACCCACAACCGTCGCGTTACAATCACTCTCTGTGCCCCTGCGCCACGACTGCCTTAATTTAAATTAAATATCTAATCTAATTTCAATGCTTCATTGATATCCAATTTCAACGTATTAGCTGACTTTACGTATAGATGTCACCATCGCAAATGTGAAAGAGAGGGCAACTTGGCTTTTCTTTTCTTAGGGAAGAGCACTTAGAGCGAAGACCGATTTAAGAAATCAGGTTACTGTTTCCGGTGATACATTTGCCACGTGTTACAGTGGCTAAGATTTGATAAAAATTACATTTTAGTACGTTAGCTTTATTTTATTTTATATATTTTGTGTAAATATTTGAAATCTATTCGAAAGAATCTTAATATTAATATATTTAAATATTTTGTTTTATATGTTAATGTTTTATACTTTTATTATGTGTAACTTTTAATATTTCCAATAAAGACATTTTAGAGATGTCCGTCCGTCACGTTTAAGTTCCGTTAAATTCAGTGAAAAAAGTGGGACGGAAGTGCATAAACAGGAAGGGAGCGTCTTAGCACTAGGTTCTTAGGTTCCCCTCTGCCTACTCATCTATCTGTGGTATACAGTGTGAAGCACCTTCCTATTTTAAATACTCTGACGCTGCTGTGATACTAGGACATATTTGAATGTGATAATCGTCGTTTCAAGACGTGGGAGTGTTCGCTTAGTTCCGCTGCGTAACACAGTTAAAATTAGGGAACGGAAGGATGTGGCACTACGTCCGCCTTGTTAATTCTTAGAAAATATTTTGCTTAACATTATTCAGATAAAATATTTAAAGAATATTTTATATTTTTACCATTGTTCCATAAAGTTTAATATGGTTACTTCTATATATGCATATTCTATAATTTATTATAGCGTAATGAATATATGTTACGATATTAGTGGCAATATCAGAAGCCAAAACATACTGCGACTAATGGCCCTTGAAGAGTACTTAAGGTGAAGATGACCAATAGAGTGGCCTGAAATATAATACCCACACTGTGGTACTAAAGTAAATTACTATAGAGTAGTCCTTCACTTAACACATTTAGCGTATGAATAAGGCATTTTATGTAGCTAACAGTCCAGGCCAGTCGTGGCGCAAGTAAACGCGAGGCTGCGGGTTCGATTCCTACTAGAAGAACTTAAATATTAAATCTTTTCTTTTCTTCTTCCGGTCGGTTTCCGGTAACGAGGTCAAACGCGGCGTTGAGTTGTTTCACTCAACACAGAATGCCTCCAGAATTCAGCGAAAAGCAAGCGGAGTGTCTTAATACTGGGCTCATTCCTCGTACACTGCTATATGTGGGACATAACTAATATATACATATAATATAATTGTAAATGATCGCTGTCTGTACATGGGATTTATATGAGAAATCTGTTATTGGGGGCATTTAATTCTGCAATAGAACTCAAAACAATGATTTATTATATTATTTTATCTGTTTGTTGGCTTGTCTGTGCGTTTGTTCACGCTAATATCAGAGTCAGCTTAACCGATTGTATAGTTCTCATCATTGCATTAAGGCAAACTTTCCTTAACATTTAGTGTGGTTTTATTTCAATCGGTTCATAAATAAAAATTCTTTATGACGTTAAAGTACTTGGTTCTACAAAATAATTTCTTCTTTATTATAGAGATATTGCTTTGTATTCTAAAGTGACAATATTATAATATAAAAACACGAAAGTAATTCACATTAATATAAAAACGGTGTAGTTCAATATATAAAGAGTATTTTTTTATATATTTTATAAGAACTTCGTAATTGGCATGCAAAAAAGAGATATATAAATGTATATTTTCATATTATTAAGATCACATAGTATCAATTACCTCCAAATGTATCAAATTTAATTGATTTAAATCAAATTAAGACATCACTTTACATCAATAGACTAGAACTCTCTGTATGGGAGCTCACACGCATTAAGGCAGAGAGCTAGTAAATCACATTATATCCCAAACTATTAGGGTGTCCTCGTCCGCACGCTCAAGTATATTACAGGCTATTTATCGTACTGAGATCTTTCACTCATCAAGTCGCTGTCATCAAGGAAATGACGGACGACGAGATTACCCAGTTATGTGATTACAGGCACTCACGTACACTAAACCCGTAATGAAGATGCTCTTTTAATTGAAAAAACAGGTTCTTTAGGAAAATATTCTTTGATAATATTTTGTAAAGTTAATAAATCAGCTTCACGCTGTATCCCGCACACAGCAGGGTAGGCAGAGGGAACCTAGTGTTAAGTCACTCTGTTCCCCAATTTCTGCTGAATTCTGGAGGCGTTGCGTGTTGAGTGGCAGAACTCAACGCCGCGCTTTACCTCAACACCAGAGCGATGAAATAGAAATATAAATTTAAGTAAATATTTCATCTCCTCGAGTGGGAATCGAACCCACAACCAGACGGTTTTACAGTGCCCATGCGCCTCGACCGGCCGTAACACAGTTAAAATTAAGGAACGGAAGGATGTGGCACTACGTTCGCCTTATTAATTCTTAGAAAATATTTTGCTTAACATTATTCAGATAAAATATTTAAAGAATGTTTTATATTTTTACCATTGTTCCATAAAGTTTAATATAGTTAGTTCTATATATGCATATTCTATAATTTATTGTAGCGTAATGAATATATGTTACGATATTAGTGGCAATATCAGAAGCCAAAACATACTGCGACTAATGGCCCTTGAAGAGTACTTAAGGTGAAGATGACCAATAGAGTGGCCTGAAATATAATACCCACACTGTGGTACTAAAGTAAATTACTATAGAGTAGTCCTTCACTTAACACATTTGGCGTATGAATAAGGCATGCGAGGCTGCGGGTTCGATTCCTACTAGAAGAATTTAAATATTAAATCTTTTCATTTCTTCTTCCGGTAACGAGGTCAAACGCGGCGTTGAGTTCTTTCACTCAACACAGAATGCCTCCAGAATTCAGCGAAAAGCAAGCGGAGTGTCTTAATACTGGGCTCATTCCTCGTACACTGCTATATATGGGACACAACTAATATATACATATAATATAATTGTAAATGATCGCTGTCTGTACATGGGAATTATATGAGAAATCTGTTATTGGGGGTATTTAATTGTGCAATAGAACTCAAAACAATGATTTATTACATTATTTTATCTGTTTGTCGGCTTGTCTGAGCGTTTGTTCACGCTAATATCAGAGTCAGCTTAACCGATTGTATAGTTTTCACCATTGCATTAAGGCAAACTTTCCTTAACATTTAGTGTGGTTTTATTTCAATCGGTTCATAAATAAAAATTCTTTATGACGTTAAAGTACTTGGTTCTACAAATTACTACTTTATTATAGAGATATTGCTTTGTATTCTAAAGTGACAATATTATAATATAAAAACACGAAAGTAATTCACATTAATATAAAAACTGTGTAGTTCAATATATAAAGAATATTTTTTTATATATTTTATAAGAACTTCGTAATTGGCATGCAAAAAAGAGATATATAAATGTATATTTTCATATTATTAAGATCACATAGTATCAATTACCTCCAAATGTATCAAATTTAATTGATTTAAATCAAATTAAGACATCACTTTACATCAATAGACTAGAACTCTCTGTATGGGAGCTCACACGCATTAAGGCAGAGAGCTAGTAAATCACATTATATCCCAAACTATTAGGGTGTCCTCGTCCGCACGCTCAAGTATATTACAGGCTATTTATCGTACTGAGATCTTTCACTCATCAAGTCGATGTCATCAAGGAAATGACGGACGACGAGATTACCCAGTTATGTGATTACAGGCACTCACGTACACTAAACCCGTAATGAAGATGCTCTTTTAATTGAAAAAACAGGTTCTTTAGGAAAATATTCTTTGATAATATTTTGTAAAGTTAATAAATCAGCTTCACGCTGTATCCCGCACACAGCAGGGTAGGCAGAGGGAACCTAGT
>JAATLQ010031036.1:0-10135 GCA_013421005.1 Heliconius erato x Heliconius himera | reverse complement strand
TTGTAGTATTGTTAAATACTTTCCCAGCAACATACGGTTTTGTTTTATACATAATAATAGTGTGAGTGATCAAAAGTTAATTCAAGTTACTAATAGTGTGACCGCAACTTATCACTTCATCTATATTAATAGGAACATATTTTACAATAGTTTGTATATTATTATTTCGATAGTACCGAAAACGATGTATTATTAAAATAATTTTAAACTAATTCGAATATCTATAATGAAATTTTAATCGTGTTTTGACGAGAAGATGGTCAATTTGTCTCAGAAGCAAAAACTTCCTGCGGCATTATTAACGTTTCGCAACTTTTTATTCGCATTCGATTCTTGTTCGTGTATCACTTTGTATCGTTTAATATTGATGAATGAATTATTAATTTATTTGATATTTACAGGTTATAAAACTACTTCGAAGTAATAAAAATTTAAGTTAATTTTGTTAAAACTCCTTTCGTCTCCTACAGAATATAATATATTTTTTAATAAAAACATAAAATATTTTGTAGAAAACTAGACGTGGCGCAGAGGCTCAAACGTGCGACTGTGGGTCTGATTCTCACGTATTCAATATTTTCATTTCCTCGCTCTGGTCACGGAGCAAAACGCGGCGTTGAGTTCCGCCTCTCAACACGCAATGCCCCAGAATACGGCGGATAAAAAAAAATAGTTTCTAATTCTAAAATTTTAATTACATCCGAAAAATATTACTTTTACAATTTGTTTTAAACATGTTTGATCAGTATTTAAATGGTCATTACAAAGCATTTACATTACAAATTATAATGAACGTGATTAAAAAAGTACAAAGTTTCCCAATTTGAAGAAATTATCTAATTCACTTGCTACTACAACAATTCTAATTTTACTGTAAAAGCAAAACAAGATTTTTTTTGGCCTGTATTCGTTAAATCGTACATAAAAGAGTAATTTTATTTTTAACATTTTTAAAGTGTTAGAAATAAAGTATTCCACATTGTTTTTATATGTATCAAAAAAAGTTAAAAACAATAGTAACATCGAATAAAGGCTGACGATAAAGATCATTTTCAACCTCTTACCCGGTATAATGTCCAAAATTCTATTAGTATTTAAAGTAATTTATATAGCTTTTTAAATAGGATCTACACTTTTTTATCTATCTTATACAAAAACTATTTACTTTCTACATAGTAAAAGATATAATAAAAAAATATATAATAAAAAAAACGCTCCTTTGCCGTATCCATTCTGTTCATTTATATTTGAGAAGCTTCAACGTCCATGACAAAACTAAACAATGGTTTTATATATAAAAAAAAAAATGGAAAATTGTACGTGCATGATATTAATTGGCCATTATCTTGTCTACGTATCGTAATTAACTCTTCAATTTTTCCTCATTGAATCTAAACAAAATAGTGACACCAGTTGTTATTGGCACCTCGTCCTTCGTCCTGGCATTCTACTTTGACCTTAGTGTCCGTGTTGAATATAAGAAATATAATTGAGTGTCGCAATCAAGACGTGCATCCCGTATCCTAATAGCAATCTATATAATCACTGCTTATTTGGGTTCTTAAAATATTAATTTATAATAATCAAAGGATTTATTCTTTATTTTTTAGCTTTGATTTATTTTGTATATTATCTTACCTTTTTTTTTTAATTTATCTTTCTGAGGCTAGTCGTGGCGCTTCAGCACAAATGCTTATGTCTGGTGGATTTGATTCATACTCGACGAAATTAAATATTTATTTGAATTTTTATTTTAATTTTTTCGCCCTGATGTCGAGGCAAAGCGCGGTGTCAAGTTTCGCCACTAAGCACACAACGTCTCCAGCATTCGGCGGAATATGGGAAACGGAGTGTCTTATCACTAGGTTACCTATGCCTCCCCCGTTGTGTACGGGATACAGCGTGAAACAGATTAAAGATTTCTAAAAAAAAGATAATCTAAAAGTGTTAATAATAATTTGTTGAAAATACACAATGACTTATAAACTGTGAAGGTTTATCAATTGTCCTTTAACCGCTAAGTTGCCAAGTGGAAGTCATAAAAATAAGAGATTTACTCTCCAAGGTGCGCTTGCACATAACAAAACATCTTGTGTTTTAATCTGTGGGTCATATCAAAATCCTTATAAGAATAATAATCGTGTAGTTTTACTAATATTTCAATATAAATATTATTGTATAAAAGCGAAATACGTTATACAAAATTTTTATTTATAAATGTTAGTTTAATGGTTTAAATTAAATAATATTCAATGCTAAGTATTAGTCTCGCCTAGTTGATTTGTGAACCAAAAATATAAAAAATATTTATAAAAATAAAAAATATCACAGTCAAATAGTCATTTCGATCTCATTTTCTAATTATTTAGAAATATTTTCTGAAGATATTATTTTTATAATTTATAATGAACAAATTTTTGTCAGTTTATTTTATGTGTGAATTTATTTAATTTAACAAATTTTATGGCCAACTTCGATACGTATGTGGTTTTCCTGTAGGCTTTTAAAGTTATTGGTTTTGTTGTTTTTTAGCTCCACATAACATAGTGTTAAGACATTGCGATTCCCATTTTCTGCCGAATTCAGGATATATTGCGTGTTAATTGGCGGAATTTAACGCCGCGCTTTGCCTCGACACCAGAGCGGAGAAATGAAAATATTAAAAAAAATATATCCTCGTCGTCAGTTTTCGTGACAGACAAGCTTTTGTGATATTTCACATAATATATAGAACGATATCCCTTGTAAGTTACAACTTCATAAACATAGGTTGGCTTTATTTACATTTATTTAAACTAGTGCCAAGCTATCTTTATAGCACGCTGAGGGCTTTATACTTGAGGCGGTATTTACATATGCGAAACAATAGACAATATTTTATATTATTATTTAAGAATGAAGTCCAGTCGGATATCTTATATGAAAGTTATAACAGTCTTTGATTTTTATAAAATATTAAATTAAATGTATATTGTTATTTCTTCGCTCTGGTGTCGAGTCAAAAGCGTGGTGTTGAGTTCCGCCAATCAAAACGCAATGCCTCCAGAATTCCGCGGAAAGTGGAAAACGGAGTGTCTTAACACTAGGTTTCCTCTGTCTATCCTGCTGTGTGTTATATATAGCGAAAAACTGATTTCATTTTGATGTATAACAGTTTTTTATGATGTATATAAAGCAATTATATTACTTTATAGCCTGTATGAGATAACGCGCGCTTTGAAAAGAATTGAGCCAACCATAACCGGTGTATTCTGGTTCAGGTAAACAGTACTATTGGTCCATTGGAAACGTGGAAGGTGGACGTGTTGCATAACTATAACTTAAGTCTACCATCCAGTTCATATAAAGAGATAGATATGGTTTTTATCTATAAATCGACAAAAATTTAATTAAAATTAGGATTTGAATAAAATAAAGTGAAAAAATGTCGATAATTGTTTCTTATTAGAAAAAAATATATAATTATAATGAAATAAACTATAAAAACAGATCTTCAGTATCATAGTTAATCACAGTTATAAATAGAACGATAGTGATGTGCGTGTAATAGTAAAACTAAACTTATTTATAGCTAGAGAACAATGGTGAAAGAATAATATAGAACCCTCACATTATAGAGAAAACATATTATCTGCCAAATTATATGAATTATTCATAAGTCGACATGAGGATTTTGCCACTACGCGTGGAATACACTAACATACGATTAAACCTCTGTGACAGAAATTACAAATAATATACACATGCAGAATTCAAAAGTTTATATCGAGTAACTGTCTTTTATGTGCGCACGCGCAAACTCAATTAAGCCTATACTATTGAAGAATTCATAATACGATTTTAAATTCAGTCTCAAAACAGGATGAAGTGACTGTAATTTGAACAGGTGTTTCTGTTCTACTATTGTATTATATTACAAATAGGTGTATGTATATAATATACAATGTATATACTAGTAATTGAACCTGTTGCAATAATAACTTTCGCGTAAATTTAAAAGTTATTGTTGAGTTAAATTTTAATTAATAATATTCAAGTTTGTGCGAAGTGACTCATATTTCATGTTTCATGCTAAAAATAAACATAATGGAGTTGAGTTTAAGTTGCGTGGTTACAGCATCCCCGCGGTAAGTCTCAAACCGGTATTCAAAACGCACTAACTGGTTCCCAGATCGGTGACGTACTAGGATTTGGCAACTAAAAATGCACTTGTAGCGATTGACAGACAGACAGTCAAGGCTTCTCGACTAATTATAGCCTATATTTAAGCTAGAAACGATTTAAATGACGAAATCTAAATTATTACCGACAACGCGAATAAGTAGATTTGCAATACGAACTATTTACACAATTAATTATAGGTAACTTTTATTTTTGTTATAATACTATAAAGCTGGTGGAGGCCGTCGTGGAGCAGGGGCGTAAGCGTGTGACTGATACGCGACGGTTGTGGGATCGATTTCGGCTCTGGGGAATGAATTATTATTATATTATTTATCATTATTTTTATTTCTTCGCTCTGGTGCCAAGGCAAAAAGCGCGGTGTTGAGTTTCTTCACTCAACACGCAAAGCCTCGAAAAATTCGTCGGAAAGTGGGGAACGGAGCCTCGGATACAGCGTGAAACTGATTTTATTATTATAAAGCATATTAATTGTTGAAATAAAAAAAAATGTAAAAAAAATTGTCGCACACATTATTTTCGTAAATGAATTAGGAAAACATACTGACAGCAAAATTTTGCAAGACTAAAGATGACATTTAGTTTTGAGGATATTATTATCAATACTGATATTTGAAGTCACATCTTATTTGTTGTTTTGAGGTAACTTTAACAAATTTCCTACTACGACTGTCGCAGTCACTCACTCACGTTCGACATAGCGCATATAATATATTACCTTCTCTTTTAAAATAACCCACAGAAACGGCCATTAGTTCTAACGAGCTGCGAAATTGAATTTCTAACGTTCTCTTGTGTAACAGGTAGCAGCTGAGTATACAAACAAGATATGTCAATGCTGACCAATTAGAGCTATTTCGATTTGACCCACTAAGCCGCGACTACCGTTCGAACTGTGTATACGTAGAAACTTATTCAAATATAAATTACCCTTCGTTTCAAAGTAAATATACACTCACTTTACTTACTAAATGTATATGCGTTTGAAGAGTTCATGTTATATGTGATTGTTAAGAAATAAGAAATGCAATTCGTTAATAAAGATCTACGCATACATAATTTTCTTACCAAATTAAAATAAACTGTTTTTATAATGATATTATTTTTAGCTTCACGCTGTATCCCGCATGTAGTCGGATAGGAGGGGAGCCTAGTGTTAAGATTGCGCGTTGAGTGCCGAACTCAACGCAGCGTTTTGCCTTGACATCAGAGCGAAGAAATGAAAACATTAAATATTTCATTTCTTCGAGTGGGCATCGAACCCACAATCAGTAACGTGTACAGTCATATACTTATGCCCCTGCGCGACGAGGATGTCAAGTGAATAAAGAAGTAAAATTTATCCTTAACTAATGAAAATAAATAGTTTTTTAAAAGATTGAGATATAAATATGTATAATCAAAAAAATGAAAAATAACATAATTTCTCATACAAAAATAATACAATATTATCCTTTTGTAATCATAATAAATACCAATTTATTACAAAAGTGTACTCACCGAGCCAGATAAGAGATATGTAAGGTAATTAAAATTCAATACGGACAGGTCGCCATCGTTAGCGTTATCGGTATCGTTAAATGAACTAAGGACATACTTGGAAAGCATTATTTGAATTCATTTTATCTTTTAAATACCTACTTTATGTTATAAATATTTTTATTATCAAATAAACGCGTAAGTTACGAAGCGATTCAAACATTTTATTATCTTTCTGTACGAGAATGAATTTTATATATTATAAAGAAAAAAATATTACACGATATATAGAAAAAAATGTTATTATATTTTTGCTTGAATGGAACTCTATATATACTTAAATGCAAATAAAATGTATGAAAAAATGTAAATCATTAAAATAAAAGTTCAAATAACTTTTGGTAAGCTGGGATTGTTTGGTAAAAAATATATGATTTAAAACTTCTACTTGGTGTATATACAGATTTTTCCTAATTATTAATTTTAGTCTTAGAAATCTCTTACAAACGGAGAGAAAAACAGAGAAAAAATGCATAACATAAACCTCTAGAATGCGCAATGGTCGTATACGGAGACAACCAAAGAGGGCAAGGCTACGATCGCGTTGATGTCGAATTAACTGAGCCTTTGTATTCGCGGATAGAAAGAAGGATCGTTTTGTAGGTTCGATTGATATTAAATGATTTATTTATATTAAATCTCGTCTTTCATATGTTATTACTATACTTATCAGAAATTCAGAAAATTATATTATAATTGATTATTTTAATATTTATGTACCAATAGGGTCCAAATTTTGTAACTATAAAGTGTTAATTATCTGCAGATAAGATAAGGAAGCCTATGATATGTTTCTAAGAATAATTCACATTTTTGATATTATGAAGAAAATACTTAAAGTATAAAAAGAATCCATAAACGTCTTTAAAAACGTATGATCTTTGCCTCGCATCTCAAGATATAAAAATTAATTTACATACAAAAAATATAATAAATACTCATCACAAAGATAATCTAGATGTGGGCCAACTTATCAGTTATTCATATGTATCTGTCAGCTCCTAAATAAAGTAGGTTGACATATGCACAAACCATTGGAAAGATCGAATTGATATTAAACAAAAAATGCATGTTAACATGCAAGACAAGTCTTAAGGCGCCTGGAGTCGTAGAGTGAAAAAAAACCGTTATTTTAAGCGCTATCGATCAAAATCCTGAACACTTTCTAATAAAACATAACAGGATACAGAGATACATTAACTTAAAAAAACATATTTTGAAAGTCTACATGGACCAGTGGATACAATTGATGCTTTATTTTTTTCTGTTAAATTTAATTTACTGTTATATTTTTTTAATATAGCGAAATAATCGTTCCCAAATAAATTATTATTTCAAGTTTCGTGATTTATAAATAGTTTTAAACAAAACGGACTAAGATATAAACTACTATTTCAAATTGAATGATGAGGATGAAATTATATCACCCAAAATCTGAATGTCCTACATCAGTAAAAAAAATGCTTTTAACGCGTGCAATCATATGTAGATATAATATTATAATCCAAGTTACCGTTCTTTCGTTGCCAAAAGATGTTATTGATACTTAAAAGTAATTGATAAATGCGAACAACGGGATCACTATCTGGGTCGTCCGCATGAGTTATCACTAAACGAGTTTTATACTAAGTATGTCGAGTCCTTTACCTTCCGAATTGATAATTTTGATGATAAATCCTTTTTACAATTTTAGCTGTTGTTTGTTAGTTCAGATAAGATTTCGAATTCTAGATCAATAGAATTATTTAACTTTACGTTTTCTTTTTATACTTTATGAAGATAGGCTCATATTAGTTTAGATCTGATCGTCAATATTTTGTATATGTAGTGTTTGTAACTTAAGAAATGCACGGAATGTAAACATATTTGTATATTTTTTACATTCTAGTTATTCAAAAAATATTTTATCTTAAAAGAAAATAAATGTCTCATTATTACCAATTATTCTTTGTAACAAAAAAAATATGGTACGTGACAAATAATAATAATAGTATTAAAAATTTAATTTATATTTGTAAGTTAAATAAAATAAAATAAAAATATATTTAAATAGCAATAATTAGAAAACATATACTTACCTATTTACTTTCAATTACAAAAAGACACCGCCTCAACCAGAACTATAGGATGTCTATATTGAGTATAGACTTTCGTTTTCCATCTATACACGGTGATAGGATCCACTTGTGTACTGCTAATGAAAGTGAACGCAAATTTATTAGTTTAAAGTTCATTTTTGTCTGTTTCAATGCAGAAAAGTTATCGATGGCCTTGTATGGAAACCTTTTGGAGTTTTATATCAAATATATTCATATAGGGGTTTCGTTATATTATGTTTTTTATTTAATTAATTTAGTAATAAGTCAAGTAACTTAACTATACAAAAGCAAATCCCAACTTTTCGTCCAATTTCAAGACAACACATTGGCCGACAGTAGGTATTATGATAATATTATGGAAAATAGCTATCTTTATATAATATTTAATTATCCCTTTTGAAATATATATCATGTTTTTTATTATCAATATTTATTATTATATTATTTGTTTAAAATCACATTTTAACATAAAATTTGTAAGTAGATGTTTTTTAGCCTTAAATAATAGAATATATACATATATTTTCTTATCAATTAGGACAACGTAATGATTTAAACAGGAAGTTGATTAATATGCTCACAGAAATTATCTCATTGTATTCTTATAAGTAAATAAACACTCGAGCATGTTGTAATTTATGAATAATAATTTAAATATTAATTATACATATAAATAGGTATTTATATCTATGTTAGTTATATAATTTAACTGATTATATAGAAAATGTTACCATTTATTAAGAGTTTTAGTAAACCGGCAAAATCACTTTTATATAGATAATGCAAAAAGTACTCAGCGAAAGCAAGGTTGGCTTTGCTATTTAAGTCTATTTCAATATAATTCTTAGTGAAGTGTCCAAAGTAGGGACAATCAAGTCTATAAAAAAATATATATTCTATTCTAAAATAAATAAAAATAAATCAGCTTCACGCTGTATCCCGCACACAGCAGGTTAGGCAGAGGGAACCTAGTGTTGAAGCACTCCGTTACCCTCTTTGGGCCAAGTTCTGGATATATGTCGATGGTAAATACTTAACGTAACCTGTTGATTACGTTTCATCGTTTAAACTTGTAAATTATTATACGTACGTACTGTTTAAGCAAAATGCAGTTAAATTTTACAATAAAATTAAATCCATTCTGCAACAATATTGGTTTTTTTATGCATGCATCTCTTGAATTTTTGAGTAGACATATAAAAACTAGTAGGCAGA
Organism: Heliconius erato x Heliconius himera; assembly: GCA_013421005.1. Taxonomy (NCBI): domain Eukaryota; kingdom Metazoa; phylum Arthropoda; class Insecta; order Lepidoptera; family Nymphalidae; genus Heliconius; species Heliconius erato x Heliconius himera. The sequence goes on along the minus strand of JAATLQ010031036.1, from coordinate 1,100 downwards.
GGTCACGACTTTCCATTCTTTACGCAATTACGACATTCAAGAAGACAAGATAAGAAGATAATAAGTGAAATATAATTTTTGATAGGAGCCCAATCGTTATGTTTATTTTAGACTATTATATAAAATTATAATATAAATATTCTGGGATAATAGAATATTAAGGTGATTTTGTATAATGAAGAAGGTATTGCAGGATAAAATTTATCTAAAATTTTATAAAATCAAATTAAATTTCCTGTTTTTCCATATAATATTTAAAACTGTTGGCCAATTATAAAAGTCGTATTTACTATGAAAAACACTATTGAGAAACTTAGCTAGGACAAACAATAATAAGTTAGCGTTTTATATTCATTCTCTCGTTTCGCAAAAACCTCTTGAATTTTAACAAAGTAAATGGTGTCACAGAGATGGACTCGATACCGATACTTGTTATATAGGACAGACAGCTTTTACATCACTATTTTATTTATTATTGTATTTCAATATATTTTACTGATTTTGATTGTATACGTCATACACAAATATTTGGAGGCCTGAAATGATGTAAGGTTTTGTTGCGTAACTTATATTTTCGTGTTGCTTCTAATAGTTTTAGAAGATCGCCATTTATATGATAATCGAAAATCTTGTATGAAAATTGAAAGCAGATTAAAATATATATATATATATATATATATATATATATATGTATATTTATTATTTAATCAATTTATTTTGAACATCAAGACAGAGAACACTAACAAATTTAAAAAATAAACATAATATGTAATGTAGTGGCAATTACTGGTGTTGACAGCATGCCAGTCTTACAGCCACAATATAAATATTTTAATGTATAGATAAATCATAAAATATTTATGACTAGCGGCTCGCCCACGGCTTCGCCCGCTTAAAATACATGATTAATGATTTAATAAGCACAATCGATTGACAACTATAATGACTTCTAATATGATTTTTTTTACGACATTATCGTCAAAGAATTTTTGATTGTTTTAAATAAAAAAATACGACCATTGTTGATATTTGATATTTATAAAATATACATAAAGCTAATTATGTATTACACGTATATATTTTTGTAACTTTATGTTCTT
>JAATLQ010031035.1:0-10134 GCA_013421005.1 Heliconius erato x Heliconius himera | reverse complement strand
TTATACTGTAGCTATTCGATATAATGCTTTTATCACTAAGTGAGATATCTTATTAAAAAATTAACAGTCGTTTATATAAATTGAAACGTTTTTGGGGCCAGTCGTGGCAGGGGCACAAGGTGTGACTGTAAAACCAACTGGTTGTGGGTTCGATTCCCACTCGAGGAGATGAAATATTTTCTTCGCTCTGGTGTCGAGGACAAACGCGGCGTTGAGTTCTGCCACTCAACACGCAATGCTTCCAGAATTCGACGGAAAATGGGGAACGGAGTGTCACACTAGGTTCCCTGTGCCTACTCTGCTGTATGCAGGATACAGGGTAAAGATGATTTAATTCAATTTGATTTTGAAATTATATTTTTTACTTTTTTTATAGTATATTATATTCTTATGTAATATTTTAATGTAACACGATTAATACCCTAATTTACGGCATAGAATTGTTTTTTAATCAGAAAATTGACAAAAACGACGTTTCATACAAAAATCCTGCATAAAAAAACATTTTTATCCTTCAATATTTTTGGCCTTCAAATATTTTTTAAATTTTAAAAGTATATACCACAAAGTGAACTTAAGATAGTTTTGGATTGTTTAGTCATTATGGTTCCATACTTTACAGTTAGTTTTCAAAAAATATTCATAGTATTTAGTTGGTTTTCTATCAACTGAATCAAAATATTCCCCAACATCGTGTTTGTTTACATAAATTGCTTGGCAATGAGATTCTGACTTAGTATCAGGATAATGAGAAACGGAATCTTAACAATAGGTTTTCTCTGCCTACGATGCGAGAAACAGCGTGAAACTAAACCAATAACAAACATAACATATATTATTCCAATATCGACGAGTGCGATATTTAAAATTTTAAACAAGTATATATACTTAGAAAGAAAGAACGGCCTTTTAAATTTATGAATATATTTAATCAACAAATATTTTAGCAGCTGCTAAATCTATGTGATATTAAACCATCTTACACAAGTTACAACGCGAACGTGATGAGAAGACTGTTGTAAGGTCGCGCGGGACACGTGACAGCGGGTCATCGCTTTCGAATGACACCAAATGAGGTCGGTCGCAGGCATTTCAAAAAAATAAATTCATATTAATTGCGTATTTTTGCATCTGTTTTAAGGTGAATAAAATATTGAAAGAAGTTTTTATTTAAAGATTATTTGAAAAAAAAAATCAGCTTCACGCTGCATTCAGACCATACCAACGTGCTATCAACGTGCTATCTAGTGTTAAGACACTCCGTTTTCCACTTTCTGTTGAGGCAATGCGTGTTGAACGGAATTCAACGCCGCGCTTTGCCTCACCAGAGCGAAGAAATGAAAATATAAATTTAATTAAATATTTCATTGCCTTGAGTAGTGATCGAAACCACAACCAGTCACGTTTACAGTCACACTTTGTGCCTCTGCGCCACGACTAGCCCCATATATTATTTTAGTTGTTTACTTAATCAAATAAGTACAAGTTATTCAGTATGTTTTATATTTTATTTATATGTTAAAGAAAACTTAAGTAAACTTCCTGTACAGCATATTTTCGCAACTTTAGGAGAGTTGCGAAAAGATACAGAAAACCAGACAATAAATTATATTTTTTTATTCACGCTGTATCCCGCATGTAGCAGGAAAGGCAGAGGGAGTCTACTTTTCACTGAATTTTGGAGACATTGCGTGTTGAGTGGCGGAACTCAACGCCGCACTTTGTATCGAAACCAGAGCAAAGAAATAAAAATATTAAATATTGGATTTCCTCGAGTGAGAATCAAACTTACAACCTGTCGCGGTTACAGTCACACCCTTGTGCTCCTGCGCCACGACTGGCCTCAATAATTATAATTTAACTTTTTAAGCTTTTTGCTATCTACATAATACGCAATTTACTAAATAAGAATGTTATAAGTTCCGTTCCTAAGTGTGGAATAAAAGAAAATTAAAAATTTAAATATACACAATTTGTTGTACTGAAGTTTATTATAAGTTATTTATTTTATGTGTTTATATTAGGAATAAATTATATAAAATTACATTATTAAGTAATAAATTATAAGAATCACGTTTACTTATAAATAGAAAATAATTTATAAAAATAGCAAATATTTGAAACCATATTCTTTTATTTTTCATTTTATTATTTTAAAATCTGCAAATATAAATTGTTTTATCGTAAATTTATTTAAAAGACACGATAACATTTATTTAATATTAAAATGAAAAATATGTATCTACATATGCAAATAAAATCATTTAACGATTTACGTACTACGGAGGTATTTAATTTTATCATTCTTTGAGTAAGTCGCGCTATAGCAATGCAATAGAAATTAGAATCCATAAGAATCTATATTTCCATTTCTTCGCTCTGGTGTCGAAGACAAGCGCGGCGTTGAGTTCTGCCACTCAACACGCAATGCCTCCAGAATTCGGCAGAAAGTGGGGAACTGAGTGTCGTAACACTAGGTTCCCTCTGCCTACCCTGCAGTGTGCGGGATACAGCGTGAAGCTGATTTATTTATTTTTATTAAAATATTGTAATTTAGATTATTTTTTTATGTCCATACAATTTTTGCGGCATTTGCATGAAATTTTGGGGACAATTGAGTTTGGAAATATTTTTTTTTATATCACTGTTTGTTATAATAAAGATTTTTCCTACAATTTTAAATAAACAAAAATAGAATTAAAACAAGAATAAAATATATTTTTATATGATTTAAATAAGTAACTCCCGATGAAGATTTTAAATAAAAATTAACATAACAAAACGTTAAAGCTAGCCAAAGGTAGTTTGTTCTACTTAGAGTCTAAAGTAGGTATATCACTACTGACCGCTATCTCTGCCAAACACGTGATCGGAGCACGTGGCGACTGACACAGATTTTTTTTCATGCTGCATATAACGCCATATTGTAATAAATATTAAGTTCACTAAATATATATAAATATTTAAATAATAACCCAATTAATTTTGTATTTTTTTTTATTTCTTGTCTTTGGAGATCTTTCATTTGGAACTGGAAGAGATATTCTAATATGTGAATTTGAATCCTGGAGTATTTTTTTTCAAAAAAATTATAAGAATCTAAATAATTCGGCTCTCCCCACTTTTATGTGTACAAGAAAGTAAAATATCTCTTTATTTTTAAGGTATTTAAAACGATAAAACGGAAGCCTTATGGTATCACTTTATTGTCCGTCTGTCTACGTATCTGTCTGTATATCAATACTATTTTTTATCAAGATTGCATAGAGTAAGTTGAAATTAATACCAAATATCCAATTCTATAGTTCCTTGGAGCTCAGAAAAAAATAAACTTCTTATTCAACGCAATGAAACGCGTAGCGTAGATATGCTTCGTTTTTACCTCATATTATATATTATGTAGTCTTAGGGTACTTTCCATTACCCTAGTATTATTAAGAAACGGGTGGATTTTTTCTTTGTATGTAGGTATAGATATAAAGAGAAATATATCACTGAAAAACCATTACAAACTTATAAAATTATCAGCAGAGCGAGACAATATTTCACGCAAAAAAACACCGATTGGTACTGTACAAGACCCAGGTCCGGCCTCATATAGAAGACTGTTCTCATCTCTGGGTTGTTGCACTCCAGTATCAGCTTGACTCATTTTATCGCATACAATGTAGAGCCGTTAGAATCATTTGGGACTCAATGATCTGTGAAAGGCTTGACGATTTGGGTTAGCGTATAGACGTCTACTCGCTGTACGTTCTCTAGGACGTTTATCATCGAGTATTCTGGGGAACTGTTTGACCTGTAACTCTATTAAATTTTGTAACCGCATAGTACGTCATAAGTTCAAATACTATCATGGCACTCCACTACTGTGCGATTTTTAAGGAACTTCGAATGCACGGCCTACCTGCGGCAGTGTTTCCAGATCGATACGACATGGACACCTTGGAAAAGCGCGTCTATCTCCACCTCAAGGACCGGCAACGCACCTGTTACTCTCCTGGTGTTTAACAGGGTTGTGGGAGATCTCTTACCATCAGGTCACTCGTAAGCTCGTTGGCCTTGTTTTTTTTTATAGAAAAAAAATATATTTCATAGTTCGTTCCTTACAAAAAAAAAAATTAAGTATCGTGAGTGCAAAAAAAGTTTTAAAAATATCCTACGGAATCCTCAGAAGGTCTGGACTTGACCCGTTTTTTTATATGTGTTACATTATATATATTTAACAAAAATGTTCCCACAAACTCAAAGCACGTGACTGCCGGGCACGTGTAGCGATGACATAATGAACCTATTCAAATACGCTATACGATACGGCTATATTTGTACTCGTACATACATTAAAATAGTCGTTCCAAATAACATTGTACAATGTTTATTTTTAAAATGATTTTGAATGAGATTATAAAGCTTAAGTAGAAGGAAGGAAGAGGCCAGAGGTCGTGGAGCAACAGCACGAGGTGTGACTGTAAAACCGACTGGTTGTGGGTTCGATCCCCACTCGAGGAAATGAAATATTTACTTAAATTTATATTTCCATTTTCTTCGCTCTGGAGTCGAGGTTAAGCGGGGCGTTGAGTTCTGCCACTCAACACGCAATGCCTCCAGAATTCGGCAGAAAGTGGAGAACTGGTGTGTTGACACTAGGTTCCCTCTGCCTACCCTGCTGTGTGCGGGATACAACATGAAACTAATTTAATTTTTATTTAATTATAATATATTTCTGAAAAAGTTAACTATTTAATTTTATAGTTATCTGCAAATTGACGCTGTTCATAGCAGGTTGTGCAAAGTTAAAATAGTCTCATTAATAAATTTAAATAATTTATATATATATACATATACATATACATATATATATATATATATATATATATATATATATATATATATATATATATATATATATATATATATATATATATATATATATTAATGTAATAAAAAAATGTAATTAATAAATGAGAAGATAAGGTAATTATCATTTTTTCGTTAATTAACAAAGACTACACAGCATGCTTAAATTAAAGAATTTGTTAGATATTTAAAATTCAAATACCTATCGAAACGCACATGTCGAGTCACGTGACATTATTTTTGAATGTGTGTATTCTTTTAAAAAATAATATGATAGCACACATTTTTACACGTAAGAATTTATTTTTAGCTCTGATCTATAAATATATCTATACATATAAATTAAATTGAAGTGCCTATCTGTGATTTCAGAATAACTATGTTTTATCATGTGTAGATAGTTATTTACACGATACTAAAACAGAAACAAACGATTATGATTTTTTTGTTTATCTATCAGTCTTTCTGTTTATCCTGGCTATTATGGTACTCTGGAATATAAAGGAATTATATCTGGAATGTATGTTCAGTAGAGATGGAACATACGAGAGGAATGCGGAAAGACGTGTTGCTGTCGGTAACGATGTTATCGTACACAATGTAGGGTTACTATATGCTGTAATGCTCTTCGTAGGCTATGCGGAGTCAGCTTAGCTGATCGAATCTGCAATGAAGAGATACACAGAATGGCAGGTACTAGCGACGATGTCGAGGTCAGGATAAAGAAGAACGTGCTCAGCTGGTTTGGGCATGGGACTCTTGTGCCAATGTGCCACCAATGACCTTAAAATACCAGTTAGGTAATGTTAAGTAAATAAATAATTATATAGCTCAGAAGTGCGAAGCAGCTAGCAGGGCCCCACTTTTAGAAAAAATGCGGTCCAGGTCTCGTTGAAACATGTGAAATTCTGATCTATAGCGATGAAGTATAAAACTATGTAAAATATAACTAAAACCATAAGCCTTGGTTGAAGCCTTCGTTTATTTGAAGCTAGTGCTTGTACGAAACTTAGTTCGCGTGGACTTTATGACAATTGCAATGCTACTTCAAAATACCACTAGTTGCGCAGGCAAAGAGAACCTAGTGTCAAGACACTTAGTTTTGGTTCTCCGTTTTTCTCCAAAATTGGAATCACTGCACCTTGTTGAGGCCAGTCGTGTGGCATCGGCAGTGGCAGTCGTGTGACTGTAAAACCGACAGGTTGTGGGTTCGATCCCCACACGAGGAGATGAAATATTTATTTAAATGTATATTTTCATTTCTTCGCTCTGGTATCGAGGCAAAGCGCGGCGTTGAGTTGAGTTTCATAAGTTTGTAAAAGTTTGAAACCTGTAAAAGTTTCTCGTTTCAGTTGACTTACAATCCTCAAATAGGTAGAAGGCCTTGGTGGGCGAGTTTGACTCTCTCTTAATGTTTAACCATCAATAAATATTACACATTTTGATAAAATTGATATACGTCCAATGCTCTGTTTACTTCCACGTGCTCCCTTATCAGCGGCCACAACACGTGAATGACTGATAAGTGATAACGCGTAAATATTCAGTTGGAGGCATAGAAAAATACGTAAAAATGTAATTATGCTAAGTAAGCATATATCACGAGGTTTGCGTTGGCATTAAAAGTTTTTTTTTTTTATTTATTCTTATTTATTTACATTTATATTTTCATTGCTTTGGCGTTGAGTTCCGCCACTCAACCCTAGGTAGTTACTTAAGTATTTGTTTGCTTAATATTTGGAGTTATATCTTATAGATTGATATCAAATCCATAGGGTTCCCCAGACTTACATAATTTTAACAAAGATGAAATTTTGAGGATTATTAGGCTAATATGTAGTTACGTGGACGGTATGTGTATTCACTAACTTAAAAGTAAAGCCTTATCTGAAATAGCATTTTTTAATGTATATTTTTCAAACAGAGAGGGTCCAAAATTCATGAATTCCGGCCGGGTAGCTCTCAAGCCTCTCACCGATTTAGGTGATATGCTCGGGCGTTGCTCTGGCAATTTACCTCTCAAAGTACCTAGAGGCTCGGTTATACTTCCTCTTTGAGGCTTTCGCCTTCGGGTCATTAGTAACCACAGCCTCTGTCCAGATTTGATATGCCTTACATTTTCTAAAGACACCAAATTTGCAAAACGTATGAAATCAAGGCTGTGATTTGCCGCCGATTGACACAATAGTGCTAGGAATATAAAAAATCATACATCTTCTGGTACTAGTATGTCACCATCTCAATCTGCCACAGCAAAAAGCCACTACTTAACACCGGTTTTAAATGCCGAGGGTGGTATAATCCACATGTACTTTGGTCGCCTCTTACAGCACCATCAGTACCAAGGTGATCCTATTCTTAATAACTTACACTCGTTTGTATTTAAGCTAGCGGAAGCACGTAGGGTCAGGGGAGAGAGAGAGAGTAGTGTAGAATATAAAAATAAAAACCTATATGTTGCTCCATAGCCCCTCTATCTTTCAGAGAGAAGCCGATGTAAGAAACTATGCGGGGTCTTCTCATATGTATTTATGTATGTATAATTTACATTTTATTTGACGATTAAGTAAACAACGAAAACGTATATTAGAAATGTACATAAATTGTAAAATATTTAAATTTTGTTCCCTCGTAAAAATTTTCCGCCGACCGTTGATAACCTAGCGTATTTTAAAACATATGATTTCGTTTACTATTTTTATTTAATGAAACATATATAAAGGTACATACGTATATAAATCAGCTTCACGCTGTATCCCGCACACATCAGTGTAGGCAAAGGCAACCTAGTGTTAAGACATTCCGTAAGACACGCCTCGGTGGAAGGCCTGGCTATTGTTAGCCACTAGTCATACTGCAGGGTATGAAACCCGCAGCCTCCATGGGTAGCACCACTAGGATAAGGGGAGTTGAAGATATGCGTACTACCTTCCCTCAGGGGCTGAGGGCCTACGACGACGGAGCAGACCGGCATCTGTAGGCCGTCCACGCTACCCGACTAGCTAACGTCACTTTCGACGGTCTGCTCAGAATAACGCACGGGAGCAACCTTCACTTGCCTAGTCGGGTCAGGTGAGAAGGCGATCTGTTTAACAAGGGCTCGCGCACCCGAACTAAGTTTAACATATTTCCATAGGTATTAAATATAGCGAAGTTCCACTTCCAATATACCAGCTTTTACAGGCAAGTACCTACTTAAAAATATATAAGATTTTTTTATGCCACTATAATTAAAACTAAGAGGATTAAGGCCCACCATCATCACTTACGTTTTGGACCATGCCTTTCTTTCGATAAAAATAGACACATGAGACAGACAGACACATGAGTATAATACTCACACAAAAACTGTTAATAAAGCCGGATCGATTTTTTTATATTATACTTACTGTTAAATATTACATTAAACACAATATTATGTAGAATTTACCCGACGATATAATCATTTAAGGTCAGTCCAGACGCACGTCTCCAGAATTAGGAGAAAAGTGGGGAATGGAGTGTCTTAACACTAGGTTAAGACACTCCATTCCCCACTTTCGGGGAACGGAACCTGGGGTTCCTTCTGCCTACCCTACTATTTGCGGGATATAGCGTGAAGCTGAAAAAATGTATCAATAATATATCGTTTAAGTACTATTACATCTGCAAAATAGTATGGAAAACTAAACAATATTTCAAATTTGTTACTTGGTTATTTGTTAATATAAGAAACCAGAGAATTTTGATAAATGTTGGGTTTATATTATTAAAAGCTAATTTTATTTAGTCACTCTTGTTAAGTAACACTTCATTTTGACCTTATGTTAGATGCGCCATTTCTATATTTAAAAATAGATATTTCTTTATCTTACATGATTAAAACAAGTCGAATATTTAAATTTTAATTTTGGAATAAACCGCTCATATATACAACGATCACACAGTAATGATTGTCACGTGGCTGTGTCGCTATACTATTAGAGTGACACGTGGCTTTCATTTTTATACTAGCTTTGTAATTATTTATAAAGGAAACATTTACAAAACTTTCGTAAAATCGTAAATTAATTTAAAATGGATAGGTCATAAGTCGAAAGCTTCTCCGCTCGTACCTCTCTATCGCTTCTTCCACGTTCTCGCTTGCACGCTCGGCTCTGGCGGAACGTGACAAAGAGGCAGGCAGCCGGCGTTCATCGATTTATAACACGTCACGTGATTTATAACACGTTATCACGTCAAAAATAATATAAGTATACATTATGTTCTATAAAATAAAATGTCTTTACAAGCGCAGCTTTTTAGTAATAAAATTTGTACTGTAGGTTGAAGACAGTGGACGAGGCGAAAGAGGTATGTAGAGACCGTAGTGCTTGGCGCTCCGTTCTCTCTGACTACTCCCCTAAGGATAAAGCGTGAAGCTAAGTTAAGTTAAGTTAAGTTATTTGTATTTTATTAGCATATAATATAAAAATTATTCTAATAGCGTGATATTAACTTGACATGGTTAGACAATAGGTCGTTACTCATAACCTTCCGTGCATCAAACAAGTTATAAATTAAGTACCTAATCGGGTAATTGATGTCTATTTAATGTAAACCTTTGTTAATTTATGACCATGTTATAGGAATAAGAGACTAGATAAAGAAATCAACAGTATTAATTACACTAAACTTAGTCACCACTTCTCAAATGTATTTAATGCATGTTCGCCTGGAGCCAGTTACCAGTTCAATATTAAGAAAATTATGTCCATGAATTTAAATGAGCATAGTACTGTTGTACTATTACATGGTCATAGTTTGTCAGTGAGGAAACAAGATATTATAAAGAGTATAGAAAACTTGCTTGACTTACATAATGAAACTAAATGTAAATTTATTATATGCTCTTTTCCATATTCTTCTTCCCTCACCGAAAAACAAAATAAACATATATATCATCTGAACTTGACATTATATAATACGACAGAACGTCATAGCGACGCATTATTTTATTTAGATTTAAATAAATTTATTTATAATAGCTGTAAGTTGACAGAAGATACATTGTATCTATCTTTATATTTTAAAAAACAAATTGCTACTTTAGTAGCATACAATATACAAAACCCCGTTATACATGGTATAACGAAGGAAATAAATTGTACTAATAATACTTCTATGAAGTATAATGATGTAAGCTCCAGTTTAAACTAGACAATAAGACAACGCCTAGGTCATTTAAATTTAACATTATACATCAGAATATACAAGGCCTAGGAGGCAAAGAACTGGAACTAGAATTATTTCTAAAAA
>JAATLQ010031034.1:0-10130 GCA_013421005.1 Heliconius erato x Heliconius himera | reverse complement strand
ACAGCAGGGTAGGCAGAGGGAACCTAGTGTTAAGACACTCCGTTCCCCACGTTCTGCCGAATTCTGGAGGCATTGCGTGTTGAGGGGCAGAACTCAACGCCGCGCTTGACCTCGACACCAGAGCGAAGAAATGGAAATATAAATTTAAGTAAATATTTCATCTCCTCGAGTGGGAATCGAACCCAGAACCAGTCGGTTTTGCAGTCACACCTCGTGCCGCTGCGCCACGACCGGCCTCACTATTCTTATTAATACTAATATCATTCTAAATAAATGAGTCAGCTGCACGCATGTATCCCGCATATAGTAGAGTAGGCATAGGTTAAGTTATTTAAGTTATTGTTAAGACACTCCGTTCTCCACTTTCCGCCGATTTTTTCGAAGCATTGCGTGGTGAGTGGTTAACGCATTTTAATTTTCATTTTCCAGAGCGAGAAATGAAAATAGCCACGACGGCCTATACAATGTTTCCCAATATGCTGGCTAACAACACATATTTTAAAGTGCTAAAAAGAAAAAAAAAGGATAAAGGAAAAAAAATGTATATTTTTAGATTTATTAGTATTTTATTTATTACTTGTTAAAACAGCAAAAATATATTAGTACATTTAATGTATGTGAAGTACGTAGAGTAAGAAGTAAATGCACATACTTCCCGCTTAGACAAGTCGATGCGATACAAAATAAAAATAACTTTACTTTTTAAAACTACACAGACAATTATGTTCAAAAAACATCAATTAATTCAGTATATTTTAGTAGACAATTGCAATAAAAGTGGCCTAACTTAGATAAATTTATTTTGGCTTAATTTAGTTACTTTTATTTCTGAAATCAAAAATAAGTCGAAAGAGAAATTGAGATAATTATGGTCATTTGTTGTCTCACAAATGTAAAAAATAAGTTAGGAGTTTCTTCACACAAAATTTTATCTGTTGATATATAAATTTCATACATATGTTACATTTTATGTTCTTACCAAGATTCTTAATTTAAATGTCATAGGCGGGTAAGCAGAGAGAACCTAGTATCAAAACGCTCCGTTCCCCATTTTCAACGACAACAGAGCGAAGAAATGGAAATATACATTTAAATAAATATTTCATTTCCTCGAGTGGGTATCAAACCCACGACCAGTCGCGTTTACAGTCACGTTTTGGACCCCTTTCATCACAATTGGCCTCAGTATAGATTAAAAAAAAATAATAATAATAAAAAAATATTAAGCGATTATTTCGATTTCTCATATTCTTACAAAGTAGATATTGTTTATAAAATCAAAACAAGTGGACCCAACTTGTCTGCGAATAAAACTGGAAGTTGGTAATAACCCAAGGTCAGCTGTCTGAGTTATTCTTTAAGAGCATTTTCTTGTAATTTATTTACAATTTACATCTATAGTAAATACAATAATCGAATGATATTTTTTTTTGTAATTCAAGTCTTATAATTTTTTTAGGCAGAATTTGTCTCTACTATACTAATTAACTTCTAAAAATCTTGGTCTTATAAAAGTAATTTTAATTTATAAAATATCTTTGGTACTTTATTACACAATATGTTTGCTTTTTATAATAAAATATTATTATATGATTTTTTAAAAATGGGACCTCTGTTTAAAAAATTAAATTAGCTTCACGCTGTATCCCGCACACAGCAGGGTAGGCAGAGGGAACCTAGTGTTAAGACACTCCCGTTCCCCACTTTCTGCCGAATTCTGGAGGCATTGCGTGTTGAGTGGCAGAACTCGACGCCGCGCTTAACCTCGACACCAGAGCGAAGAAATGAAAATATAAATTTAAGTAAATATTTCATGTCCTCGAGTGGGGATCGAACCCACAACCAGTCGGTTTCACAGTCACACCTCGTACCGCTGCGCCACGACCGGCCTCTGTTTACTTATCATTATTCTCCAAATTCACTTAAATGATATTAAATAAAAAATCATGGAGTTGAAGAAGCCGAAGCAACAGGCGGGTCGCTAGTATTAAATATAAATAACTTATTTTCCTCCCTCTTTAAATTATAAATTTAAAAATAAAACTATTTTTGTTTAATTTAATATCTAATATATGTTAAATATAAATAAATAAATATATAGAGTGTATTGTCAGCACCATTTTAAATGAAACCACAGTTTTAACTACTCTGTAAAAGCCTAGTACAATTATTTATTTATTTTTTCCCAAAAATGAAAAAGGGGTTTTTTCAAACAAAATAAATAATAAAATTATCGTTGTAAAATAAAACGCCATTTGTCAAGAACGACGCACGCACACATTTATCAAAGGGAAACCACCGCATACGCCTCATTTCGAAATCGAGTCGTAGGTATTGGCGGCAAAGTTCAAAGTTGTTTTACCTATAGTATAATTTTTGTAGTAGTATGTGTTTACGTTATTCGCTTCGTGTTTAGTCAAGCAAATGAAACTGATAACACTATGGCTTGCACAGTCTATCTGAGAACATTTGCCTTTATACAAAGGCACGATGACCGCACCTCGCTAATCGTCTGGGACCTCCCCTGATCTCGCAGCATAAACTGCACAAAAATCAGAACAAGTCCAAGACGCGTGGGCCACCAATACCATATTTGATCATCTCGAAAGTAACTAAATCCATTCCTGCTGCCTTACCACATTCCAGACTTCACTCTCTTATTTCATACTGATTTGGCCATCAGGTACATCTAGACTCGCGTCTCTCTTCAGTTCCAAGTAACGCGTTTCGCTGTTACTTGAGACTGACGAGGCATCACATTCATACATCTCCTTGTAAAATTCCGCCCATTGTTGCAAAACGTGAGGTTGGTTCAAACCCCGCTACGTTCAAATTTTTAAACTTTTCTTAATAAGCGTTTTAGTGAGTGTGGAATGACATTTTAAAAATATTAAAAAAATATTAAAAAATTATGTTCTCTCTTGCCCAACTATAATTCTAAGTCTTATCTTTAGAATTAGATGCTAACAACATAAGAATTTCGACGTAGCTAGATGAGAACGTATGGCTTAGTTGATCAGAGCGCTTGGACGGTTTCCAAGAGGCGCGGATTAAAATACCGCTACGTTATTTTTTTTGTTGTTTTCTTAATAGGTATTTTTCTTTTCTAAATGTGGAATAACACTCTAAAAATGAAACGATAATATATTGTGCATTATGCACACGACATGGCCGATATTTAGTCAAGAAAAACGAAAAACGTAGGAAAAATAAGGAAAACCAGAATTATTTACAAAATTTTACATTGTCACGTAAAGTATTTACATATTTACAAAATATTTATATTTGTAGACAGATTACATGGATATGCACTCTGTATGAACACAGTACCTTTGTTAATTATACAAAGTCAGTAGTTTTAGATAACTAAATTGATAGCAAAATTTAAAAAAAATCACAGTAAAAGATTTTATAAGTAAGTAAGGTATGATGTCCTCATTCAGTTATAATATGATATGTAATTATATTTTTATATTGGTGAATATATTATTTTCCTTTTTGTGACAGTGGTAAAACCTTAATATCAATGCACTCATATCAACATGACTGTTTGAATGGCATTCTAAGTAAATTACTTTTGAATACATTGAATAAGTGTTTAACGATTTGATCAGTTCCACCTTTTCCATATAAGAATGTAATACGCTTCCAATTTTGATTAATAACGTAGTGCATAGCGTCACCTAAAATAAATATTTGAAAGATATTAATAATTAGTAGTTTAGTAATATTACGCCAGCCTTAGGCAGGGGCACAAAGTTTGACTGTAAATGCGACTTGTTGTGGATTCGATCAATACTCGAGGCAATTAAATATTTATTTAAAAATAAATAAATTCATTAAAATTTAGTTAAATTTATATTTTCATATAAATTTACACTCTGGTGTCGAAGCAAAGCACGGCATTAAGTTCTGCCACTGAACACGCCCCCAGAATTCAGCGGAAAGTGGTAAACGGGGTGTCTTAACACTAGGTTCCCTTTGTTGTGCTGTGTAACCATAAAATGTTGATATATAATATAAATGTAAAATTTATATGTATCTATCTAATTTCGTAAGGTGATATACAAATAAGTTCAAAGGTGGAGAACAGAGAAACGATTGACTACAATATGGAAACATAGTACTAATCAATCTCATGGCATGGCAAAACAGCTCTATTAAATCTTTCATTTACATATTTCTATAATCTTTCACTTTCATTTATATATAGATATAAAAATATAAAATATATATTATTAATGGAAGTACAATATTAATAGGTAATGTAATATTAACTTGACTTACTCAATTCCTTGTTTCCACCAAAAAGATTATTCAATCTCATTGAGCCTTCGAAACTTCGAACGGTTTTCCCGCATAGTAGAAAGGCAGAAGGAACTTAATGTTAAGCCACATCACACTTCACCCAAAAAATTTGGAGATATTGCATGCTGCATATGTCTACTACAGAAAGAAAACGAATATAATTTAAACACATTCATTTCCCCGAGTAGTGATCGAACCCACAACCATCTCATTCACCGATAGACAGACACTGTCCCACTGCGCCAAAACAACCTCTTTATAATAATATTTTTTTCTAACATTTAGCGGTATTTACCCTTTATTACTAAATTGCGATTCCATATTAGAGATTTAACGAAGCTCTACAAAACCCGAGACTAGTAGGCACTAACAAGAGAGGCATAGCAGGGTAGGCAGACGGAACTTAGTAACTACTTACTCTTTGTTTCCCATTTTCCGCCGGACTTTTCCCACCAACCCAACGCCAACCTTGGTGCCAGAGCCAAGAAATTAAAATAGCCACGACGGCTTTTAAAATGTTTCCCAATATGCTGACTAACCAAACATATTTTAAAATGTACAAAAACCTAATAATGAATATAAATTTGGCAGCTAGTATCTGCAGGTAATACCTTCTAGTTCGGAAAAAAATCTGAAAACTATACATTTGTGGTTAAATCCTAAAAAATAGTAGCCTTAAAAACGCGTATTTCGATACTTTATAGGAAATGAAAATTAAAAGAGTATTTCTGGTTAACCTAGAATTATGAAATTTTGCTAAGCTAAGCCTGAATTTCAGAAAAAGCTTAAATGTTAAAATTGGAGGTCAAGACCTCCAATTTTACTCCTCCGTTTTTAAGGCTACTATTTTTTAGGATTTAACCACAAATGTATAGTTTTCAGATTTTTTTCCGAACTAGAAGGTATTACCTGCAGATACTAGCTGCCAAATTTATATTCATTATTAGGTTTTTGTACATTTTAAAATATGTTTGGTTAGTCAGCATATTGGGAAACATTTTAAAAGCCGTCGTGGCTATTTTAATTTCTTGGCTCTGGCACCAAGGTTGGCGTTGGGTTGGTGGGAAAAGTTCGGCGGAAAATGGGGAACAAAGAGTAAGTAGTTACTAAGTTCCGTCTGCCTACCCTGCTATGCCTCTCTTGTTAGTGCTTACTAGTCTCGGGTTTTGTAGAGCTTCGTTAAATCTCTAATATGGAATCGCAATTTAGTAATAAAGGGTAAATACCGCTAAATGTTAGAAAAAAATATTATTATAAAGAGGTTGTTTTGGCGCAGTGGGACAGTGTCTGTCTATCGGTGAATGAGATGGTTGTGGGTTCGATCACTACTCGGGGAAATGAATGTGTTTAAATTATATTCGTTTTCTTTCTGTAGTAGACATATGCAGCATGCAATATCTCCAAATTTTTTGGGTGAAGTGTGATGTGGCTTAACATTAAGTTCCTTCTGCCTTTCTACTATGCGGGAAAACCGTTCGAAGTTTCGAAGGCTCAATGAGATTGAATAATCTTTTTGGTGGAAACAAGGAATTGAGTAAGTCAAGTTAATATTACATTACCTATTAATATTGTACTTCCATTAATAATATATATTTTATATTTTTATATCTATATATAAATGAAAGTGAAAGATTATAGAAATATGTAAATGAAAGATTTAATAGAGCTGTTTTGCCATGCCATGAGATTGATTAGTACTATGTTTCCATATTGTAGTCAATCGTTTCTCTGTTCTCCACCTTTGAACTTATTTGTATATCACCTTACGAAATTAGATAGATACATATAAATTTTACATTTATATTATATATCAACATTTTATGGTTACACAGCACAACAAAGGGAACCTAGTGTTAAGACACCCCGTTTACCACTTTCCGCTGAATTCTGGGGGCGTGTTCAGTGGCAGAACTTAATGCCGTGCTTTGCTTCGACACCAGAGTGTAAATTTATATGAAAATATAAATTTAACTAAATTTTAATGAATTTATTTATTTTTAAATAAATATTTAATTGCCTCGAGTATTGATCGAATCCACAACAAGTCGCATTTACAGTCAAACTTTGTGCCCCTGCCTAAGGCTGGCGTAATATTACTAAACTACTAATTATTAATATCTTTCAAATATTTATTTTAGGTGACGCTATGCACTACGTTATTAATCAAAATTGGAAGCGTATTACATTCTTATATGGAAAAGGTGGAACTGATCAAATCGTTAAACACTTATTCAATGTATTCAAAAGTAATTTACTTAGAATGCCATTCAAACAGTCATGTTGATATGAGTGCATTGATATTAAGGTTTTACCACTGTCACAAAAAGGAAAATAATATATTCACCAATATAAAAATATAATTACATATCATATTATAACTGAATGAGGACATCATACCTTACTTACTTATAAAATCTTTTACTGCGATTTTTTTTAAATTTTGCTATCAATTTAGTTATCTAAAACTACTGACTTTGTATAATTAACAAAGGTACTGTGTTCATACAGAGTGCATATCCATGTAATCTGTCTACAAATATAAATATTTTGTAAATATGTAAATACTTTACGTGACAATGTAAAATTTTGTAAATAATTCTGGTTTTCCTTATTTTTCCTACGTTTTTCGTTTTTCTTGACTAAATATCGGCCATGTCGTGTGCATAATGCACAATATATTATCGTTTCATTTTTAGAGTGTTATTCCACATTTAGAAAAGAAAAATACCTATTAAGAAAACAACAAAAAAAATAACGTAGCGGTATTTTAATCCGCGCCTCTTGGAAACCGTCCAAGCGCTCTGATCAACTAAGCCATACGTTCTCATCTAGCTACGTCGAAATTCTTATGTTGTTAGCATCTAATTCTAAAGATAAGACTTAGAATTATAGTTGGGCAAGAGAGAACATAATTTTTTAATATTTTTTTTAATATTTTTAAAATGTCATTCCACACTCACTAAAACGCTTATTAAGAAAAGTTTAAAAATTTGAACGTAGCGGGGTTTGAACCAACCTCACGTTTTGCAACAATGGGCGGAATTTTACAAGGAGATGTATGAATGTGATGCCTCGTCAGTCTCAAGTAACAGCGAAACGCGTTACTTGGAACTGAAGAGAGACGCGAGTCTAGATGTACCTGATGGCCAAATCAGTATGAAATAAGAGAGTGAAGTCTGGAATGTGGTAAGGCAGCAGGAATGGATTTAGTTACTTTCGAGATGATCAAATATGGTATTGGTGGCCCACGCGTCTTGGACTTGTTCTGATTTTTGTGCAGTTTATGCTGCGAGATCAGGGGAGGTCCCAGACGATTAGCGAGGTGCGGTCATCGTGCCTTTGTATAAAGGCAAATGTTCTCAGATAGACTGTGCAAGCCATAGTGTTATCAGTTTCATTTGCTTGACTAAACACGAAGCGAATAACGTAAACACATACTACTACAAAAATTATACTATAGGTAAAACAACTTTGAACTTTGCCGCCAATACCTACGACTCGATTTCGAAATGAGGCGTATGCGGTGGTTTCCCTTTGATAAATGTGTGCGTGCGTCGTTCTTGACAAATGGCGTTTTATTTTACAACGATAATTTTATTATTTATTTTGTTTGAAAAAACCCCTTTTTCATTTTTGGGAAAAAATAAATAAATAATTGTACTAGGCTTTTACAGAGTAGTTAAAACTGTGGTTTCATTTAAAATGGTGCTGACAATACACTCTATATATTTATTTATTTATATTTAACATATATTAGATATTAAATTAAACAAAAATAGTTTTATTTTTAAATTTATAATTTAAAGAGGGAGGAAAATAAGTTATTTATATTTAATACTAGCGACCCGCCTGTTGCTTCGGCTTCTTCAACTCCATGATTTTTTATTTAATATCATTTAAGTGAATTTGGAGAATAATGATAAGTAAACAGAGGCCGGTCGTGGCGCAGCGGTACGAGGTGTGACTGTGAAACCGACTGGTTGTGGGTTCGATCCCCACTCGAGGACATGAAATATTTACTTAAATTTATATTTTCATTTCTTCGCTCTGGTGTCGAGGTTAAGCGCGGCGTCGAGTTCTGCCACTCAACACGCAATGCCTCCAGAATTCGGCAGAAAGTGGGGAACGGGAGTGTCTTAACACTAGGTTCCCTCTGCCTACCCTGCTGTGTGCGGGATACAGCGTGAAGCTAATTTAATTTTTTAAACAGAGGTCCCATTTTTAAAAAATCATATAATAATATTTTATTATAAAAAGCAAACATATTGTGTAATAAAGTACCAAAGATATTTTATAAATTAAAATTACTTTTATAAGACCAAGATTTTTAGAAGTTAATTAGTATAGTAGAGACAAATTCTGCCTAAAAAAATTATAAGACTTGAATTACAAAAAAAAATATCATTCGATTATTGTATTTACTATAGATGTAAATTGTAAATAAATTACAAGAAAATGCTCTTAAAGAATAACTCAGACAGCTGACCTTGGGTTATTACCAACTTCCAGTTTTATTCGCAGACAAGTTGGGTCCACTTGTTTTGATTTTATAAACAATATCTACTTTGTAAGAATATGAGAAATCGAAATAATCGCTTAATATTTTTTTATTATTATTATTTTTTTTTAATCTATACTGAGGCCAATTGTGATGAAAGGGGTCCAAAACGTGACTGTAAACGCGACTGGTCGTGGGTTTGATACCCACTCGAGGAAATGAAATATTTATTTAAATGTATATTTCCATTTCTTCGCTCTGTTGTCGTTGAAAATGGGGAACGGAGCGTTTTGATACTAGGTTCTCTCTGCTTACCCGCCTATGACATTTAAATTAAGAATCTTGGTAAGAACATAAAATGTAACATATGTATGAAATTTATATATCAACAGATAAAATTTTGTGTGAAGAAACTCCTAACTTATTTTTTACATTTGTGAGACAACAAATGACCATAATTATCTCAATTTCTCTTTCGACTTATTTTTGATTTCAGAAATAAAAGTAACTAAATTAAGCCAAAATAAATTTATCTAAGTTAGGCCACTTTTATTGCAATTGTCTACTAAAATATACTGAATTAATTGATGTTTTTTGAACATAATTGTCTGTGTAGTTTTAAAAAGTAAAGTTATTTTTATTTTGTATCGCATCGACTTGTCTAAGCGGGAAGTATGTGCATTTACTTCTTACTCTACGTACTTCACATACATTAAATGTACTAATATATTTTTGCTGTTTTAACAAGTAATAAATAAAATACTAATAAATCTAAAAATATACATTTTTTTTCCTTTATCCTTTTTTTTTCTTTTTAGCACTTTAAAATATGTGTTGTTAGCCAGCATATTGGGAAACATTGTATAGGCCGTCGTGGCTATTTTCATTTCTCGCTCTGGAAAATGAAAATTAAAATGCGTTAACCACTCACCACGCAATGCTTCGAAAAAATCGGCGGAAAGTGGAGAACGGAGTGTCTTAACAATAACTTAAATAACTTAACCTATGCCTACTCTACTATATGCGGGATACATGCGTGCAGCTGACTCATTTATTTAGAATGATATTAGTATTAATAAGAATAGTGAGGCCGGTCGTGGCGCAGCGGCACGAGGTGTGACTGCAAAACCGACTGGTTCTGGGTTCGATTCCCACTCGAGGAGATGAAATATTTACTTAAATTTATATTTCCATTTCTTCGCTCTGGTGTCGAGGTCAAGCGCGGCGTTGAGTTCTGCCCCTCAACACGCAATGCCTCCAGAATTCGGCAGAACGTGGGGAACGGAGTGTCTTAACACTAGGTTCCCTCTGCCTACCCTGCTGT
>JAATLQ010031033.1:82739-92864 GCA_013421005.1 Heliconius erato x Heliconius himera | reverse complement strand
TATATAATATTTTATACAATAAAGTAAACAAAATTGAATTGTTAGTGGAGATTACCTTCATTAATCATAACAGTTAAGTTTAAGTCGTAATTAATTCAACACAGAGATAAAGAACGATCTTGAAAGAAATATCAAGTAAATACAAAGATATTTTGGTTGGTTCGTTCATATAATATATGTAACTAATTTAAAAACTGTACAGGAGTTAATATGCAATTAATACAGTTATTTTACAAAGATTATTATGAATCCTACAACCTAAATTAAACTATTCACTGACATCAGCACATTTAACAGAGTTTTAGAATTATGATGAGACGTATTATATAGGTAAAAAGAACATAAAGTTACAAAAATATATACGTGTAATACATAATTTGCTTTATGTATATTTTATAAATATCAAATATCAACAATGGTCGTATTTTTTAATTTAAAACAATCAAAAATTCTTTGACGATAATGTCGTAAAAAAAAATCATATTAGAAGTCATTATAGTTGTCAATCGATTGTGCTTATTAAATCATTAATCATGTATTTTAAGCGGGCGAAGCCGTGGGCGAGCCGCTAGTACAATATATTACGCTTGAAAAGCCAAATATTTTTACAAGCTATTCCATGAAAATTCTAAATTTCAATAAAAATTGTATAGTTTAGTAGCTTAAACTGATAAACTAACTAAGATACATACAAAGGAACGCTAGGTCAAGAGGATTGGGATGGGGATGTAATTAGAGCGCTCCCGCAATCAGGTCAGGTATCAATAATGGCTATACCGTCTTAAACTATACTTGATGACTCATAAATATGGTGCGATGCTCTGGACAAATGATTTGTGTTGTCACATTCATTATATATGATTTATGAGCTATTCTAAATGATTTTCAATTTCTTGATCTGGTAATAAGACTAAGCGCGAAGTTGAGTTCCGTCATTCAAAACACAATGTATTAAACACTATATTCGCTTTGGTTATCCTTCTATATACGCAATAATTTAAAAAAAAGGTTAAGTGCGAGTCGGACTCGTCCTGTAAAGCTTCCGTTCCTACTTCAGGATAGTAGGTCGATGGGAAGTACAATTTATATAAGTTTACAAACTTAAGTTTGCACGCATTTACTCTTATTTTGTATGAAATGAACTACAAATTAAGTTTGTAATTATTTTTATGTATGAAATACTTCTAAACTTTCACTTTTCGATTTTTTTTCTTTATTTGTGTTATAAGTTCTCACTTCGTGCCAAATCCGATGCCTGTAGGTCCACGGGAAATACCTTTTAGCCTTTCATTCTTCAGCGAATAGCACGCAAAATGTAGTAAAATCGATGCATAAATGCTCAATCTTTTGTTTATATTGACTTAGAAGCTTGGTTTTTTCTGTGCTTCAAGGAATCATAGACCTTAATATTTGGCATTAATTTCTGCTTGAAACCTTCTCGCAATCTCTAGATATAGTCTTGACAGACGAATGGACAACAAAGTGATGCTATAAGGCTTCCGTTTTTTGCTTTCGAGGTACGGAAACCTAAAAAGAAAAACTATTTTTTACATTCTCTCTTTATCCCCAGCGAGGTAGATAGAGGTAACTGAGTTCCATACGTTACTGTACCCAGCACTCCACCTTGCCAAAACACCCTCTTGCCTCATCTACTGTCACAAACCTCTTTACACAAGCCTTCTGAGTGGTCATCTTATTTTTAAGGGACCTTCCCCAAGTATCCTGCTCCCCCTCCGCCTCTCTTACTTATTTTTATAGCTAGTAAATAAAATAAAATAAATAAACATTCATTTATTTTAAATTTGGGGCCAGTCGTGGCGCAGCGGCACGAGGTGTGACTGTAAAACCGGCTGGTTGTGGGTTCGATCCCCACTCGAGGAGATGAAATATTTACTTAAATTTATATTTCCATTTCTTCGCTCTGGTGTCGAGGTTAAGCGCGGCGTTGAGTTCTGCCACTCAACACGCAATGCCTCCAGAATTCGGCAGAAAGTGGGGAACGAAGTGTCTTAACACTAGGTTCCCTCTGCCTACCCTGCTGTGTGCGGGATAGAGCGTGAAGCTGATTTATTTATTTTTTATTTATTTTAAATTAAAATATTTGAATGGTATTTACTGACCGACTTTAAAACTCCCTCTGTTTTAAGATTTGACCTCTAATAGGTGTAAAGTAAACGTTATCCAGAGATTTAGATTAAGCCACGCGTGAAACAGGTTTTAAATTTGAAATTATTTGCTTATTGTATATAAAATTATTTTCATTACTCGAATACATATTTACCTATGTTGTGCTTTAAGTTGCGCCAAAAATCTTAAATTGGGCGGAAAGTCTCTAAGCATGATGCTAAAGAAAATGATTAAATATGAGGCTATAGTGACACAGAGGGCCAGCATCTCACCATAAACATAATTTTGATTATATTGTGGGTTCGGTCCCCACTGAGAGTATGAATTTGCTGAAAATGTTTCCATTTTCCCACTCCGAAAAGACGAATGCATAGGAATCGAATCGAATGAATGGGTCGCCTTTTAAATAAAATACTTTCACATTTCCATTAGCAAAGAGTTTTGTAATTTGTGATTACTCCGCTCCGCCCCCTACGAACTGAGCGAGTTCAATTCAACTCTCTCCGCTCGCTCGGTCCTCTCCGCCCGCCCCGCTCGCGGCGGAACAACTGAAAAATTGCAGAAACTATTAGCTGTTTTATTACGTTACTGCGGTTCAATTAATAGTATTCTTTTTTTTAACTTCACGTTGTATGCCGCATTTACCAGTATAGGCAAAAGGAATCTTATGTCACTTACGACACTCCATTCTCCAAGCAAGGCGCAATTTGAGAGACGAATTTTTGTGGCGGTACTCAACGCTCCGCTTTGTCTTGTTACCAGAGCGAAGAAATAGAAATAATTCGTTCCGCCGAGTGGGAATCGAGAGCACAAACGTCGCTCCTATAGTCAGTACTATGCCTAAAGTATACATACATACATATACATATAATATGCAGAGATATTTTATCCAAAAAGTAATTATAAAATACAATAAATAAACGTATTCACACGTAATATTGCGATATGCATCTAAATAACAGCTTTTATTGTTACAATCACGACACAATCAGGACTTCATTATAATTATGAGATATTTTGTGTAGTGATTTAGTAAAAATGAATGGATAATCCTGTGCTATAAAAAGTGAGGCCGTTGTGGTGCAGTGACACAGTAACTATAAATTCACAGGTCGTGGGTTCGATTCCCAATCGAGGAATCTCATTACTTTAATTCTCTTGTTCTGATAACAAGACAAAGTTAGGCGTTAAGTTCCGGCTCAATAATTGGGCGGTACGTAAGGAAACAATTGTAAGCTTAACACTATGTTGAAATTTTCCTATCTTTACCCTATGTGCGGGATATAACGTGAAACTGAAAATAAAAGTACATAAATAATTATTAGAGATCGTAGTAGTGCAGCAACACAGCGTCTGACTGTAAATGCGATAGTTGTGGGTTTGATACCCATCTAAGGGAATTAATTATTTTCATTTTGTACCGACACGGCAGCGAAACGTGGGTATTACAGAAGAAGAATGAAAGAAAGATGAATGCCATGGAGATGCGATCTCTTCGTAGGATATGCGGAGTCAGCTTAGCTGATCGAACCCGCAATGAAGAGATACACAGAATAACAGGTACTAGCGAGAATGTCACGGTGAGAATGAAAAAGAACGTGCTCAGCTGGTTTGGGCACGTCGAACGAATGAGTGATGAAGGAATGGCAAAAACGATTTATGATGTAAAAGTGACTGGTAAGAGAGGTATGGGGAGACCTCGGTGTTGACCTTCAAAAACACAGAATCAAAGATACTGGAGGAAGGTCACGTAATACTCACTCTGGTAAAACCTTCAAAAGCGCGGGGTCGTATTTCACCACTTTACACGCAATGTTTCTAATTCAGCGGAAAAATAAATAAGAATTTGTCTTGCTAGATTCTTCTTTACTAGATCTTTACGTATCCCTTTATAAAGTTTAAAAAGAAACCATGTACAGCAAGTATTTGACGTCAACTTCTACCGCCAATTGGAAGTCGAACCCACACCCACAGTGTTGCTGTGTTGCTGGTTCATAATATATACTTTCAGTCAACTTTTCAAGCAATTTATGTTCATAGCAACATCCGCCTATTTTCCGTCCTTTTTATAAGCCCTGATTTATAGGTCTATTAATCCTTTACATTGAATACACGAATGCTAGGGCTAGCCAGAAATATATTATATCACTTTTTTTGTAAGTAACCAGCGTGGCTCATCAGCACAATGCCTAATTGTAAACGTAACAGTTGTGGGATCTATTCCCACTCAATGTAATGAAATATTTTCATTTTCTTGCTATGGTAACAAGACAAAGTGTGGTGTTGTGCTGCGCTAAACGCGCAATGTGTCGAAAATCGAGCGAGTACAGCTTGAAGCTAAAACAAACAAATAAACGTTTTATATTTAGCTACAGTACATACTTTATTTCTATTAAAATTCTTAATTTTATACTTGTACTACTCTTAATACTATACTTTTCCGATTTTATACTTGTTTCCCTATACGTAGGCAGAAGAAACGTAATGTATAAACGCTTCGATCCCCAGTTTCGTTCGAATTTTAGAGACATTGATATTATGTAGCGGATCTCAAAGCTGCGATCTATCGGAGTGGGGTTGAAACGCTGTCCCACTGTACCTCACTGTGTTCCAGTACACCAAGAAATACAGCCAAGCTATATAAAATATATAAACACATATTTCAAATGAAATCCTCTCTAATGTTCGCCTTTAACATTTCAACACATTTGCTTTTGCAACAACATTTTTAACTTTCAAATAAATATAAGCTGCATTTTAATAAAAATGTAATCTACGGCTCTATGTACCAATTTTGGAGTGTATGCATTTATTTGCATATATTACGGAAGTGTTCTAAACTGTTTTATATACATAGGTATATCTAGACATAACAAAGTAAAGGGAGACTCCAATATTGTAATATTTTAGTCGTTGCCTGCTACGTTTCTGGTGTGGAAGTAAGACGTATAATGTAAAATCTCGTAGGAATTTCGAGAAATCATTTCTTAGTGCGCCTCTCCACTTTATGATCTACCTACATGTGAAATATAAAGTTTTCAAGTCGAATAGTTTCGTGTGAGCGTTGTTGGTCACTGGCTCAGTAACGGAAGGATTTATATATCATTGTATATTGTCTGAAAGTAGTAATTAATTAAGATAATATAATAATTTTATAATCTCATTTGCCTTACCCTTTCTATAAAAAAAACTCATCACTGGATTCCCTCGACGTACACGAAAAAGTGCGTATTTTAATTGAATATTCTAAAACATTATAGTAGTCACTTGCGACCAGTTGTAGCGCAGTAGCCACTTGAGGCTAGTCTTGGCGCAGTAGCATAAGCGTGCCATTTTAAAAAAAAAGCAAACCAAAAAAAAATGCCTTCATATACATATATTTTATACATTTCCACAGTGATATTTTCCCTAATCTCTACAATTACAGAACACCGATAGAAACTAAGCGCTGAACAAAAACTGGTTAACGTTGTTACAAGTACATCCCATATACCCAATAGCAGTCATTTACGATACATTCTACCGAATAGTTCCTTGTTCTCGTCGATTACACTACCGATTATCCCCAATAAAGCTATCCTATTCCTACCTATCAAACTGTTATACATAACATGCGGTTTCGTATTCTTTCTTATTTCTATCTAGTTTTACTTTTAATGAAACCGTCGTAGTATCGTGGGATTGTAAACGTGATGCTTGTAGGTTAGATTTCCGTTTGGAATATGATCATATTCAATTCATTTTTATTCATCCGTTCTGGTAGACAAAACGCGGCTTTGAGTTCTGTCTCTTAAAGAGCGATGTCTTGAAATTTTGGAAAAAATATGGTAGTGTTAACGTTGAACTAAGTTCTTTGTGCCTATCCAGCCATGCGAAAAAATGCGTGAAACTGTTTTCTTTTCACTTTCGTAGAATTTAATGTTAGACATTTCGATCAGCACAAGTAAATCTTATGATATAAAAGTAGAGTGGTGTCGTTGTACGCTATCTCGACGTCCTCGTATATGCGACGGTAGTATGTTGAAACATTAATTATTTCATTTTCTCCACAATTCAACAATCAACTCCTGAATTCATTGTACATTTTTAACTATAACATTTTATGTTATAGTTAAAAATGTACAGTATGCTACATAATTGTAATTTAATGTATGCTACATAATTAAAATTCTATAAATATTTCTTTATTTCATTGTCAAAAGCACAAGGTATGACTGAAAACGTAATGTTTGTAGGTTTGCTTTCCCACTCGAGGGAATAAAATATTTTAATTTCCTTGCTCTGGTACCACGACAAAGCGCGGCTTTGAATCCCACCGCTCAACACGCAATTACTACTGAAAATTATTGAGGCGGTTATGGCGCAAGGGCATACGGACTGTAAAATATTTTCACTTATTGGTTCTTGTAACACTCAACACGTAATGCCTCAATAATTCAGTGGAGAATGGAACTGTCTTAAAAGAAACAAATTATTTTAACACTAGGTACTCAATTTCCCCCTGCCTACCCTACTCTGTGCTCTATCTATGGATACAGCGAGAAGAAAATTAAGAGATTCATATATAATAAGCCACATTTTATGTGAAAGGTATTTTTTTTACCTTTGTTCTTATTAAATATAAACAACCCATTCATCTGACCGAGTCTATAACGATAAACGCAATTTACTTTGTGGAAACTTAAGTGGACCAGTATGTGATCCATTCATAGTCCGGAGCGTTGAAGCAGTGGAAAGGAATAAGAAAATTAATGTCAAATCTTTTTAATAATATTTTAAAATTCATATCATAATTTTTTATTTGAAAGGAAAGTAATCGGCGTATATTTAGTTTTACACATTTTTGGAAACCCAACACTTTGAAGTCAGTAGTCATGGGTAGACAGAAGTGATGGGTTCGTCTGTCTGTCAGTCTTTCGCCACCAACAGTCATTTACCAACTACCTGTGACCACGGCCTTCCGCAAGGCGTCTGAAACGTTGGATTTCCAAAAACTTATAATACTAAATATATGCGATTAATCCGGTTAAAAAGATTTATATAAATATGGTTTTTCGCTAACAACCACTTAATGACTATAAAATAAAAAAAAAATACTGTAATGTAACTTATAATATGTGATAAGATTTTGTTTTTTTTTTCTTCCCACTGTATCCTGCATATAGTAGAGTAGACAGGAGGAACCTAGTAAGATATTCCATTTCCCACGCACCGCCAAATTTTCGAGAAATTGCATGCTGAGTGACGGAACTCAACGCTGTGTTTTATTTTGTTACCAAAAAAAGGAACAAAGTAAATAATTCTCTCCCTCACGTGAGCCTTTACCGCTGAAAATTTGCGAATTCCTCTCTTAGTGCTCTCCTGCCCTCCGTCACCTACGAGTATATGCCAAATGTCAATGTTTTTGTTTGTGTTGTCGTTATCTGCCATTCACTCTTTACCTCTTGTGTATATTTAAGATTATAATTAATATATTACGATAGTGTGGTGCGGTGCTTAAAGTTTCACGTAAATAGCATATAATGTAAGAATAACTTAACAATAGTATATTTCACTTATAACAATTAATTATAATGGAACTCTACTTTCAGTACAAGCCTTTTCGCTTTCCTGAAATTAACAACAAATTAAATGTTACTCAACTATCTTACTTTTGTTATAAAATATTCATTAAAACTTGTAAAAAATTAAATTTAGCTCAGTGTGTAAGTGTCACGGTTGAAGGTTCGATTCCCACTCTAGAACATTAAATATTTATTATTTTAATTTCCTCGCTCTGGTACTAAGACAAAGCGTTAGTGACAAACGGAATTATCTTAATGGCAACTTAGTGTCAAACACACACACAGTGTTCCTAGGTTCGCTCTGCCTTTTCTGTTATGTGTGAGATACAACGTGAAATAAAAACGCACGGGTAATATTGACCCACCCCCACCCCTACGACGCTTTGTTAAAATATGTTGTATGTATCAATAACTTCAGTTTACAAAATACAATCTAAGATATATAAAAAAACCTCTTTAATATATGGTTATTTTAATAAGATAGTATAGTTTTGCTAGTATTTTCTTTTGCCTGCTGTCCACGTTCTTCAAGTTTTGTCACGTAATGACCTGGATTCTCATGAAATACACCACGAATACCAAAGAAGTTGGTCAACTTAGATTTGTTTACGCAGGGTTCTGCATGTAAAAGTTACTTTTATTATAAAGTTTTTCAAGTTTTTGTTTTTTAATTCTATATACTTAGAAAGTACATACGTTGTTATTATATGAACTACTGATGTATGTAGCAAATGATAATTAAAACTAACAATAAAATGAAATAATGGAAATGTATAACAAAAAAAATGTGCTGTGAAAATAAAAACAGATAATAATTCAGTCCTTTGTGGATTAATAATAAATTAAAATAAAGCAATTTTTATTACATCCTTCAATAGTTTCATCACGTATTTATTTTTAGAACACATATGAAAATTTTAGGCCAGTCTTGGCTCAAGGGCACAAGCGTGCGATTGTAAACGCAACAGGTTGTGAGTTGGATTCCCATTCGAGGCAATTGAATATTTTATATTTTCATTTGTTTGCTCTGGTAATGAGAGTAAGCACGGTGTTGAGTTTCGTGACTTAACACGCAATGCCCCCAGAATTCGGTGGAAAGTGGAGAACAGAAGTGCCCTAATGTACCCTCTGCCTATCTTCGATCCCCACTCGAGGATATGAAATATTTACTTAAATTTATATTTCTATTTCTTCGCTCTGGTATCAAGGTTAAGCGCAGCGTTGAGTTCTGCCACTCAACACGCAATACCTCCAGAATTCTTCTTCTTTTTATTTACAAATAATAATAACTTGTTTATAAAAAGTTTTTTTTTCTTTTGATTTTATTTTTAACTTTTTAGTATTGTGGTTTCATATCTTCCAGCTCCATCATCAATGTCTGGTTACCATCTAGCACCAAAGTACTCGTTAAGATGAATCATACGAGCCCAAACTCGATGGAGCTGGTAACTATTGTTAGCTCAACAATTTGTTGAACACTGGTACTTGACTGGTGCAATGCGATTTAAATAGTTTTAAAGTGAAATAATAGTCACAAATTATTTAACACGTAATACTTTATTAATGTTCACTCTTCGACGCTCGATACAAAAGTGAGCTTATCATCATACCGGCGGCAACGTCACTTGTCATGCCAATCATACTTTTATGTAGGTAGTTGGGAAATAATATAAAATAAAGTACCCTAATGAACATATAATAAACAAATAAGTAATAAATAGCTATCACTATCAAGCATCAAAGTACTCGTTAAAATGAATCATACGACCTCAAATTCGATAGGGTTGTGCTACTTAATTAAGTACCTTTAAGCATCAGAACCCGGTTGCTAGCACCAAAGTGTTAAATGAAATAAAAATCATCTCTTTCATTTGATACCCATATTGGTTTGTTTCAATAAAGTATGTTTTCATTTCTTACATTTGATGCTTATATTGGGTTGGTTGTTTTGAAATATGTATGCCACTGTAGTGTTGATGGAGATGAATAAAAGTCTACTTACGAATAGCACTGAGTTTAATCAACACCACTTTAAATGTACAGACAGTGTTAACACAATTATACACGACACGATATACAGGAAAGTCAACCACAAACATATATATAAAACAGAACACGATAAATACTGATTTGAACGAAGTAATAAAGAAAACAATGGAACGTATAGAAAGCGCATCGAGTGGCAAGCATCGACTGGTATAAATAAAATATGCCGTCGACAAGTGGGTAGGCGTAAATGTTATAACGCCTCACCGGTTCGGTCGACGGCAGCGAGCGCTTTTATATAAATATACTAAATACGAATACTTACTACAAAATATATAAATCCTATTACGTATGTATGATTTTATGTATGTGTATAAATGATAAATAAATAAATTACAATATTGAAATATATAAATAAGAAATATTAAATAAACTATAAATGTAAATA
>JAATLQ010031033.1:69886-82729 GCA_013421005.1 Heliconius erato x Heliconius himera | reverse complement strand
ATGCCGTCGACAAGTGGGTAGGCGTAAATGTTATAACGCCTCACCGGTTCGGTCGACGGCAGCGAGCGCTTTTATATAAATATACTAAATACGAATACTTACTACAAAATATATAAATCCTATTACGTATGTATGATTTTATGTATGTGTATAAATGATAAATAAATAAATTACAATATTGAAATATATAAATAAGAAATATTAAATAAACTATAAATGTAAATAATAGTTCCCTACACCACCATTCAGTTACTGCTTCCATATTGAATTGACAACAAACCGAAATTTGCATTGTCACGAGTAACAAAGAAACGAGTCAAATTTCAGTTCAATCAGACACATCTTCATACATAAACATACATACAAGTCAAGTACCAATAAAAGCTTTTAAAAAACTGTTTGTCCGTAAAATCAATTTACGGACTTTCATGAAAAATTACATAGTTTTGTGAATCAAATTGAATTATTATAGATGATTTATAACAATTCTGTATACGTAATACAAAAAAGGAATTAATTGAAAATTACATTTTTTTCTATAAATATTTTTTTAATTAAATAAAACAGAATAATTACAAGTATTAATGAATGGATAGACGCGTCACGTGCCCAACTCATAAGCCGACCTGAATCTCCATCGTTGGCTCTTGCTTGGACGCGGCTCGGGCGAAACGTGACATTGAGTCATGGTTTTTGCGTTCATCGATTTATAAGACGTTATCTCGTCAAAAACGTAATAGGAGAATAACTTAGAAAGGAACCTAGTGTTATGACACTACGTTTGCCATTTTGCGCTTATTCGAAATACTTCCTGTGGCTGAACGCTGAATACCACGCTTTATTTTATTACAAGGGCAAGTATATAAAAATAATTTATTCCTCCGAGTGGGAATCGATCCCACAATCGTCGGGTCTACAATCTGACGTTGTGCCGCTGCGCTACGAAAGACTAAATTTAGACATTTAATCTCAAATAATTTGAAAAACCTTACCGTCTATGTTATTGAAGCTAAAGAAATCTAATAAGAAATTAGAACCTTGGGTTATTTGTGCGGATCTGTAGGAAACTTTTGACAGGCGCTGTCAGGTCTATGTCCCGCCACTGTGCTGCTACTTGTTACTCAGATCACGTTGACTTTAGTGACTCTAATTAAGGTGCTTTATAAAGTGGATTGGCTCCTCTCGTTTTATTAGGAAAGGTATATTTGAATGTTTGTATGATTATTGTAATATTAATATATTTTAAAGATTAAGATTGTCATGGTACAGCGGCACAGCGTCTATCTATAAGCGCGACGGTTGTGGGTTTGATTATTACGTGATAAGTCATTTTTATGTCCTACTCTGATAACGAGGCAAATCGCGGCTTTGATTTCTGCTATTCAATAAGCAATATATCGAAGATTGGGCGGAAAATGGGGGACGAGGTGTTTTAACACCTGGTTTCCTGTGCCTACTCTGCCGTATGATGTATGTATGGATACAGTATGAAGTTTAATAAATAATATTTTAGTGTATTAAGGGTCCAGGCAATACGCAAGCGTCTCACAGTCACATTGACTTATCGCATGACAGTCATCCAAATATTTAGATAAGTTTTCTTTTTCGGCCTTCACGAGATTGTCATTATGTGGGATAGCAATGTTAACAATCACTGCGCAGCGCGTCACTCGTTCTACTAGTACTATATCAGTACCTATCTATCTATAGCACAGCTATTTTCAAGAACAGACGTAAGATTGATTGTATAGTAGGAGAGGAGACCAAGATTCTCGTGTATCTTGGCTACTTGATTGTATATATGTAAATACTCACCATTTGGAAAATGAGAACAACCAGACACATACACACATATGTGTAGGATAGTCACCAGGTCGATGACACGCCCAAAAGATGTTGATAGTGCCATCTTGTATAATATGTAGAGACATATCAAGACAAGGAACTATCAGAGTATAGTATTTTGATAACTTCTTCCATGATTGCAAAGACAAAACTTTCAGTTCTCCTTCTCTCTCAAAGTTCCCCGAACTGTAACCAATTAAAATTATTATTAGGCCGCTTATCGTACACGAGCTCATTCGAATTCAGGTTAGGTCAAAAGCTAATAACAAACGTGACTGTGAACAATTAAATAGTTAGATAAACTAGAATATTTGTATTGCGCATATAAACCTGATTCCCGATTGTTTAATTAACCGCAATCATTATGTTTAGAGAGCTGCGGTGACCGAATGACTGTTTGCCACAATCAGTTAGTTGGTGTGGAAACTATAAAGAGAGAAATACTCTTTTTTGGACTTGTTATTGGAGTACTTGTTAGAGGCGCTTATCTCAGATACTACTGTTTCGAATTGAAAATAATTCATCGCGTTAATCCTTTTGATGTAACCCACATTATCTATAGTCAAAGTTGCCTGCCGCACTTGGAAAATACGACATTTTCCATACAACTCTTAGGTATTTCTATTTATAGATAGTGGCGAAGCAGCAGGTTATAAAAATTTCACCTACTATAAATAAATATAAATGATAAGGTTACTACTATATATTAAATTTAAACTTTCTATCGTTTTTTTTATGTTAAAATATAAATCGAATGCAGAATATTATTAAATGCTGTTATTAAGCTATCTTAGAAGATCAAATTTTTTTCAGCTTCACTCTGTATCCGGCACAGAACAGGGTAGGCAGAGGGAACCTACTGTTAACACATTCCGTACCCCACTTTCCACCGAATTTTAGAGGCATTGTGTTTTAGAGGCAGCGTGTTAAGTGGCGGAAGGCGCCACTTAACACGCTGCCACGCAACGCCGCTCTTTGCCACGACACCAGAGCGAAAAAAATGAAAATATTAATTTAAATAAATATTTCATTTCCTCGAGTGGGAATCGAACCCACAACCGTCACGTTACTGTCAATATAACAATTGTCAATTTATGTCAATTTATATGTATTTATAATCTTTTATAAATCCTTTATGAGTCTGAGTATACGTGTATTTAATAAACTTCCGCAGTGTATTCTAAGTTTGCCACTACCACAATTTAAAATAGCTTTAAAAAAATACGAACAAGTAAAGCTCATTACACTGTTCAAGAATATTTAGAAGATAAACATGTATGGAATTAATGTCTATTGAATGTGATGCAGGATAGCTGCCAGTTCATGTAATAAAATTATATATTATACCATTGACTTTGAAAAGAGCAACTGTTGAGTTTCTTGCCGGCTCTTCTCAGCAGAACTGCCTTCCGAACCGGTGGTAGCTTTTTTTTTGTTTATGTGTTCATTCGACGATTCAAAAGTATTTATAAGAGTTTATTTGAATAAAGAATATTTTGAATTTGAATTTGAATTTAAGAGAGGTCGATATGTCTTTTTTTATAATATACTAGCCGCCCGCCGCTTGGCCCTCTGGAACTACATGATTATTCATTTAATAAATAGAATCGACTGACAACTATAATCACTTCTAAGTTCTTTGACTTTCACGATTATAACACATTTTAAATGAAACTCTTTTAACCGGATTAATCGTGTATATTTTGTATTATACATTTTTGGAAACCCGACGTTTCGAACACTTTGCAGTAGTCCGTGGTTACGGGTGGACTGAGGTGGCATTCGTCTGTCAGTTGACATAATTATTATATCAGACTACCTTTAGATTCTTGCAGAATGAGCTTACTGTATTTTGCCCTCAGTTATGGTGGGTTTGAGACTTCAAAGATTTTATGAGTGGGTCCCAGGTATTAGAAAGCTTCCACCAGGTGTTAGAAAGCTTCCAATCCGGTTAAAAGAGTTTCATTTAAAATATTCTTCTAATATGATTTTTCGACGTGAATACGTTTATAAATTTGCTACCATACGGGGGCAATCCAAAAAACCTAATGATAACAAAATTTGTTTGGCTTTGTAGTTTCGAAACTATCCTTTATATCCAAAATTAAATTATACTACTCGATAGCTAAAGAATCAAAGAATTCGTTACAATAAACGAGAACTGTGTGAACTGTTTGAGGTTATTTTGCTGCGTATTTAAATACGACCAACGTTGACACTTGATATTTATAATAATATATTTTGAGTAAAACAATTATATTTATATGTATATATTTTTGTATCATTACATTCTTTTTATCTATGTTATGTAAGTATATGTAATTTTAATACTGTTAAATGTGCTGATGTCAGTTGCTGATGTCAATTTGATTTACTCCTTCAGAAACAAAATTTATAAAATAACTGGAATAATTGAATATTAACTTCTGTTCAATTTTTAAATTAGTTTCATATGTTATTAGTTAAATATACAATTAGTAAATATGAAGTTGTTACAGAGCAAAACAACAAGAAGGAAGTTTTTAAGTATTTTTATATAATCTATTGTTGATTGTTGTAATTAACAACTTCGGTCAAGTTCATTCTAAAAAAATATATATATATATATATTTATTTCAGTTTCACATTTTCTTTAACTACATGTGAAGTAATGAAACCAACCTAGTAAGTTACTAGTAAAACACTAGTACTTGTGTAAGAAGGCCTCGCTCTTCAATAACACATCATACATTTATAGAAATAAATATCACTACAATATTAACTAAAACTATTACAATTTAATACAAAATCTTTGCAAGTATATATATAGATTTAAACGTAGCTAATTTAATCTTAACTAAGAATAGAAGGACGGGCAAAAGATTTGTTTGAGGGTTCATGTACGTGCATGAGTGTGTGTGTGTGTGTGTGTGTGTGTGTGTGTGTGTGTGTGTGCGTGTGTGCCTGTGCGTGTGCGTGTGCGTGTGCGTGTGCATGTGCATGTGCGTGTGCGTGTGTGTGCGTGTGTGTGAATTTGTGTATGCGTGTAGGCAAATGAGTGCGTGTTTATGTATTAAGATCCATTAAAGTTTCTACAGCGTCGTAATTCAAAGACAGTAACCAGGCCGTTAATATTTTCTTAAATCGATAAATACATAAAGGATTAATATTCATTTTTTTGTTTATTATATTAAATAAAAATCTAGATTTATTTGTAAATTGGCTATTTCCAAATTTTGTTCTCATAGGAGGAATATATGCCGTCACATTTCTTCTTTTATTATGTTGATTTGAGTTACTTGAGAAAGTGGTGGCTCTATGCACTTTTAAGGTACTTTGGAGTATATATAGCTTTCGAACGGTTAATAATTCGCAGTAGTTGTATATTCTCTCAGTGGAGAATCTAAACGGCTTAAAAAACATAACTTTTAACAAAGATCTCTGCGCTCTTTCTAATTGAAGGAATTTCATTTTTGATGATGCACCACCCCATACGGAGATGCAGTATCCCAATATCGATTGTGCTAAGGCGAGATAGATTTGGATTAATAACTTTTTACTTGTTACGTGTCTTAATATTTTAAATATCCAAATAAGCTTCCGAATTTTTAAACTGGCGAAGTCTATATGTGGGTGCCAGGATAGTCGATGATATAGCATCACACGAAGATATTTTATTGTGGATACTCATTCTATATAAAATTAAGTAGAAATTGTGGAAATGTGGAATTTTCCTTACCCTAGGTTTAAACTTCTTACCGCATTTCAAAATTGTCGATCAACGAGAAGTATCCTATAGTTTTGATCAAAATGCAAAGAAAACCGAAGCATAATCCCTTGTATCATTTGATTGCGATGATGTAAAGGATAGATTTTTTGTGCTCTAAGAGAGTATAGACTTAAACATTATTACAGTCACACTGTGTGCCCCTGCCACACGACTGGCCTCAAACAAAGGGCAGAGACTTAATTATGACTTAACTGTTAAGGAGGTAACCTTCACCAACATTTCTATTTTGTTACTTTGTAATTATTAAATTCTATTTTGTTACTTTGTAATTATTAATCGAAACGACGTTCTTCTAAATACAGATTATACAGTTAAAAATACAGATTTATTGTAATAAAACAAATACTTATAAGTAAGGATATAGATTGCTATATATTCGTAGGCAAACTCATGCCTTGAGTTCTTCAAATGACCATAATAAAACAAAGTAATTGGCGAAAGTTTTAATTAAATCAGTTCAGTAGTTTCGGAGATAAGCGTGATCATATATACACACAGACAGACAAAGGAAAATAAAAAATATTATATATGTTTAATTTTTCTAATATTATACTTTTTAAGTGTCCCTCTATCCCTTTCAGTCAGAAATGTTCAGACATAATATACTGTTTTATTATATGTATAGAGAAAATAACTAATGCAACAAAGTTTTATATTTAGGTTTTAAATTGTTAACAAATAAAATAATGATGCAGTAAATAGGTATACTATAAAAAATACATAAAAAACAAATTTCAAAATGAATAAAACTGTTTAAGAAATATAAATTATGCACATCAAGAGACTTCATAAAATATATCGTCATGTATGAACACACCAATTTACAATTTTATTTTATACTATCCTTATCTGATGGGAACGTAGAAAATGAATAGTGAGTGGGACGTAAAAATATTTTATAGTGTTACCGTAACGAACAGTAAAGCTGTGGAATACGCAACACAATCATCTTATTGTGATTATACTTATGGGTTCTATATTTGATTCTTGGATGTGCGAACTCTTGAATATAGATATTATTCTTTTGTTGTATTGTGCACACAACAGTGTAGGCAGAGGGCATCTAGTGTTAAGACCCTTCCTTCAATTTCCGCCCAATTTTCTAGTCACTGTACGATTATCACATAGAGTGCTTTTTCTTGTCACCAAAGCGAGGAAAGGAAATAATTAATTGTCCCAAGTGGGATCGAACCCACAACTATCGCGCTTACAGTTCTACGAAATACCACGCCACGGCGTGGCTTCTTCTCTATAATTTATACGGCTCTATTTTTTTCTTATCTTATTATATTGATTTATATACACATGCATCTTTTTCCCGACTGCTAAGGAAGGGTTATGTTTTTCGCGCGTATCTTGTATGTATGTAATATTCTTTATTACCTCGTATCTCCAGAACCGCTGAACGGATTTACATATTTGAAGTATCATTAGATTCGTATTAGCAGCCCAAATGTTCTTAGATAGGTGACGTTAATAAAAAATAATCATGGCGGTGGTGGTACGCCATTGGACTTAATGAAAAAAAAAAATTCGTTTCGAATACTACAATATGGGTATCAAATTCAAGAGCTCAATTTTAGAATTTCAAAAAGGTATATCATGATTATCATTACCATAATAAATTCTAACAAAAAAATGAAAAATAAAAAAATATTTGTAAAAACAAAAACCCCGACTGCATCAAACTAAAAAGAAAATAAACAAGCCCAATAGTTTATTAGGATTAACAGTCGGGACCTATAAGTAATTCTTCAATCAATAAAATCTTTACCAGGAACCCCGCATTTAATTTTTTTTAAAGAGGTCCCGACTGTTAATCCTAATAAACTATTGGGCTTGTTTATTTTCTTTTTAGTTTGATGCAGTCGGGGTTTTTGTTTTTACAAATATTTTTTTTATATATTTATCTGTATATACATACACACATATATCCAATGACTATTTTATATTAGTATCTACTTGGCGGCAATTTTGTTTCCGTGAATTATAAAACGTACATAATTTCCTAATGTTTAAGGTAAGTCTGTTCTGAGTACTTTCAGTGTTCCTACACTCTCCAACGAACATTTCATTTCATTGCTGACTGGCTGCCGTTACATGTTAGCCAGTCAGTAACGAAAGAGTTTCATGTAATATGTAGATTTACAAAGATGAAAAATTAAATAAAGTTATAATTTTTAAGATATTTTTGAACATTTCGTTATTATGAAAAGCGATCGAACGCTCTATTTAAATCGCAGAAAGATTTTTTTTAATATAAAAAGCTGAGTAGTTTTTAAACCCACAACTAACGACCACCTGTCAACTGCGCCACAATGACAGGTACATTAAAAATTGCAATATAAATTTAAAATACAATTTGAACGCTATTACAGTGTGTCCACGATTTATAGTTGGGTCTGCTGCAACGCAAAAGTTTTATCAATTTTATAGTCCCCCGCAGCTTATTGCGGGACATCAATAACTTCAGTGACCTAGTGTTAAACCTAGTCTAGACTATTCCCGAAGATTTTATTTTTTTAAACATTTTTGGCACATAATATATATGCAGTTAAATACCTACGCGTATGTTTATTTAAATTTACGCTGCATCCTGCGTATGCACTTGCCGTTCCCCACGCACCGCCTAATTTTCAAGACATTGCGTATTGATTGTCGGAGCTCTTGCTTTGTCTTGATACCAGAGCCAGCTGTAAGCTGAAAATAATTCATTATCCTGAGTGGAAATTGATCCCACAAGCATCGCGTTTACTATCAGACGGTGTGCCTCTTCGTTTGCATGCACGACGACGGCCTCTCTGAGCATGTTAATTGAAAATTATTAATTGTTTGGCTTCAGGCTTTATGTCGCATAGTATTGTCTGTTATAGGCAGATAGAGCGTAGTGTCAAACATTCCATTCTTCACAGTCCACCCGAAGTCATGGTATAGTGTGTCAAGTGGTGGAACTCAACGCCACAATTTGTCTCATCACAACCGGTAAATGATCATATTTAATTTATTTATAGCATCAATTGCATTACAGCTTGACGCTTGCTTGATAATTATTTTTACTACAAAAAATATCCTTTTATTCTACTTCTAATTTATATTTTGAAATAAGTAAAATAAATTCAGGAAGTAACTATAATCTGGTTTTATTTTAGTCTAGTAAAATGATTTAATCAAAATTAAATAAGTTTTACTTTATCAAAAACAATTCAAACTGAAAATGATTGCTTATCAAGTAGTTAGTCGCCCAGATGCAATCATTTGCATACCCATCTAAATCTGATTGAAGTCAGCTTTGCTTTACTTAACCAACTAACCGCATAATAATTTTGGTACGTTTCAATGATTGCTGATTTAAGATTTTCTCTATATTACACGCTTCTATTGGGTCGAGCTGCATCAAACTATGTGATAAAATCTAAGAATCTAAATTTGAACTACTTGTAAAAATTCTATCCTCATCTAACCTCACAATTAAATATTGCTTAGATGACAATACAATATTATGGTATTAACGAGATGACAATACAATATTATGGTGTGAAATGAATGTTGGAATTTGGAACTCTTCAGAGGTTGCAAGTAAACCATTTGAGTTTAGGCTCCTGCAATATATAGCTCAGTGCACGTTTTGTAAAGTTATTTTTTAACAATATATTATTATATATCTAAGTACGTAGTTGCTGGATTGAGAACATATTTTTTTAACTTCACGCTATATTCTGCACATAGTAGTGTAGGTACGAGCAACTTGGAAGCCTACCTTTGACACTCTTCGTTCACATTAAGACGCTATAAGGGCTTTGTTTTTTTTCCTTTTGAGGTTCAGAACCCTAGAGAGAACTTTTTTCCTATGTGTAGGTACCAATTGAAAATTTTGTAAAACCAATGTCATTACCACAATCTTGATGAATTCATCGACACCTCGATATATCAAAAGGCATCCAGTCGTTTGGGCTGTGAGGAGTGCCAAGGAAATTCACATATATATATAAACATATAATTATATATACGCTCGAAAAGCTCCCCTCCCTCATTTCGACGTAGTGCAGTAAGAAGACAGAATATTTTTATTCCAAAACTACTTTTACTTAACATTTTTTATATTTAATAATAAGTGTATCTAGATTTCAGTTTTCAATTTTACAATAATTTTATATAACTTGGCACTTATTTACTATTTCACTTACTCCATGGGCGGATTGGGCAAAATAAATTAAGAGAAAGCCACAAATAATGTGATATACACAGTTTTTGGGCTCGAGCCAAGTCTACCTGTAGTCATGCGAAAAGATATCGCGCTGGAAAACAAAAGGTACATAGGTAACACTCAGTTCAGTTGGCCTTGTATACATTTTAGAGGTAGTTTGTGATTCTGTTGATAGTTTTTGTATATCTAAAAATAATTGATAGATCTAAAAGCATTATTATATTTTTTATTTTATTAATCTCTACTACTACTCTTCCGTTACTCAGAGACTGACAGCAATCATAGAGTATTTCCCAAAATTTCAAACTACGACTCATTACTAATACTTTATTTAGAATTTAATTTAATTCCTAAGTATTTTTAACATTTTTAAAGTATTATTCCAATAACACTTTAAAAATGTTAAAAATACGACTCGTTTAGTTAAAAACCTTTTTTTAGTAAAAAATTTACCCTTTATGCGGTGGTTTTGATAGTTGTGGAATCGAAAAAACAAAGTGATCACTGATTTGAGCCTATTCAGTGATTAGTTTATACTTAAGAATATTTTAGAAACCTTCTTAGACAAAAAATGGTGTTGAGTTACAAGAACAAAACTTCTAAAGATTATTTCTATATCAGATACATAACTAAGAAATCTTAAGGGATGACGTCTTATACCGTAGGAAGCAATTTCTAATAATTTCTAATTATTTTAGTTCAAAAGTATACATTCACAAACTATCAATATTTTTTAATTTTTTTTTATTTTCCCGCCCTGGTAAGCTTTGAGTTCCGCCCGAGGAATCTATCCTGCTTTGCAAAAGCTTTGAAAAGTATATAATTTACATTCCATTTCACTAATAAAGACCAAAATCGTCAATAATCCACAACACATCAGCTTCAGTTCCCAAAGTGTATGTTGATGCAATGCGTGTGTGTGTGTGTGCGTGTATGTGTGTGCGTCCAGAGACCCAGCAAACAATGATTAATAATCACTTGTTTTCTATTTTGCGGAGCAATATGTTCTCGTTCAGAGCTCTATGCTTCTTTCTGATGGTTGTTCAAATAAACATCCTGTGACATATGAGGTCAATTTGGAGGACTTACTTATTTAACATTTTTATGTTTATCCCGCACTGAACTGCGCGTATAGCAGGCAGAGGGGACCATGCGTAACCAAAACTTCGTTCCTCATATTCCGCTCTTGCTCTTACATGTTGAATGGCAGAACTCACGCCGCCCTTTTGTCTTTACAAAAAAAGCCAGGAAATGAATATAATTCATTCCCTCCGTCGTGTTTACAGTTAGACGGTGTGTCGCTAAATAGACAAGTTACAGTTTAAGTATAGATATTTTAAATTGTGATAGCCAGACTCTCGTTGTAGCAGTATATAGCTGACAGTTCCGTCATCGACGGAATTAATCGACGTCGACTTATAATTTTGTATCATTTGCTATTATTGAGTATATTTCCTAGATTTTGAGGTGAGGTCAGAAACGTCAACATGTGTGTTTATAACATTACTTTACATTTTTGTGAAATGCTGTGAAATCCATTCCACTTTTCACTCAATTTACGAGACATTGCGTAGTAGGGCAGCAGAACTCAACGCCGCGCTTATCTTATTACCAGCGTGAGAAAATAAAAATATTTAATTTTCTCGTCAAGAAATTGTCACACGCTGTGCCGCGGCGCCACTATGGCTTAACATACATTTTTTAGTTTTTAGGCTATAATAAATTATGAAATATAATTAAATTATGTCACTCCGTTCTTTACTCAAATACTCTCTTTTAATAAGTCAGATATAGAAAGAAATCATTAATCGAATGCGAACCCAATACTAGGTATTATGCTAAGAAATGCCCTGGATACAGTTCAATACCGTCAATAAGCCCACTAGAACACTGTTCACGCACAATTTGCACTCCAAAAGTATTGAAAGAAACGTAACAGTCCCTACATTTGTGGGTAGGTGGTCCCTTCAATATTTAATATATATACGTATATCATAAAAACCGTTTCTTTGTTCCAATAGATTTATGTTGCAGAGAAATGTTAGCCGACATGACTTATGGAAAATTTTGCACCATAAAAATGT
Source organism: Heliconius erato x Heliconius himera (assembly GCA_013421005.1). NCBI lineage: Eukaryota > Metazoa > Arthropoda > Insecta > Lepidoptera > Nymphalidae > Heliconius > Heliconius erato x Heliconius himera. The sequence continues at coordinate 70,827 of JAATLQ010031033.1, read as the reverse complement.
TTTAGTTATATTGAAAAAAAGTGAGAAGCCACGGTTTCCCAGTGGACTCTGCTTTACTGTAAACGAGACGGTTTTGAATTCAATCAGCGCTTGGTTGCTCCAAGCGCTGATTGAATCCAAAACCGTCTCGTTTACAGTAACATTTTTAGCTTTTGCTTCTTAACATTTTTAGCGTTATTACATACTAAAGAAAGAAACATTTTTTTAGAAAACGTATAAAAAAAGAACCCGTGACTTTTGTAAATCGTCCAAGCTCTGGTCAGTAAGCCACACGTTCTCATCAAACGTCGAAATTCTCATACTTATTTGGGTTGCTAGTGTCTCATCACAAATTCCGTCAATTAAGGCTCTATGTTCTCTCCACCTATCCTGCTAAATGTGGTACGATCATATATATATATATATACAAAAATAAGCTTGCCTTTTCTTAAAAAATAAAATAAAACTATTTTTCATAATATTTACACAAATTTATTAATTACCAAAAACTTTTTATAATTAAAGTCAAAATATATTTTGTTAAATACAAAGTTAAAGTTTTAAGTGTGAGGAAACTTTTATAAGTAATTTCTACATAAAGCAGTGAAGGCAAACAAACGAAAACGATATTTTCCTTAGCTTATGAAATAAAACAATTTTTAAGGTCACCAGGTAAGAAAGGTATGCGATGTGCTTGACAGTTCGTATATGTACTCTTACCTCTTACATATTCTTATAATACGTAACTTGAGATCTTTTAAATGACTTGAAAAAGGAAGGAAGGAATTAGAAATTATCAAAATTGCTTTAGATGAATTTCTTACAATTATTATAATATGTATAATAAAAATACTTAAAATATCATCGTATATGAGAGAACTTAGTATTAAAATAAAGACACCGCGTTTCCCACATTCCGCCCGTATTCGAGACATTGCGTGTCGAGTGGCGGAACTTGTGTA
>JAATLQ010031033.1:56399-69786 GCA_013421005.1 Heliconius erato x Heliconius himera | reverse complement strand
GTGGCGATAGATTCCACACTCATCGCGCTTACAATAAAACACTGCACTTCTGCTCCATGAAGGACTTAATTCTCAAAGTTATTTCCTTTAAAAATCTAGCTTGAGTATAAAAAACTAAGCCAAAATAAAATAAAAAAGCGAAGACAACCAAGTTTCGCAAGTTAGAAAGAAGGCGACTGCTAAGTAAATTAATTTCCATTCTTAAATTAATCTATTCGTTGCACTCCCCCTCCCCCTTCCCCCCCCCCCCCCCTCTCGCCTCGCCGTTATATTATAATGAATGGTTTAATGAATTTGAAACTATTAAAATCTATCAAACTTTGCTGGCCTTTGCCTTTCATTATATTACTTTAGATTTTTATAATATCTTATAAGATTATTTTAAAGTACTAAGTTTAAGACTTTAATGTAAGTACAAGACGACAAGCCATGTACAAGTTTTCAAACGAACATTGACGCTAAGCACTTTATTCTGCAGTAGATAGAACCACTAAGACACTCCGATCTCTCGAATCCGCTAAGTTGCGTGTTAAATGATGGAACTCATCGCCGCAATTTGTCTTCTTATTAGGGAAAAATAAAAATAATATACCCCACTGAGTGGGCATTGATCCCACAACCTTTGCACTTACAAACAACACTGTGCCACAATAGTCTCAATATCTTTTATTTATTTTTTGTTTATAATTACATTTTACTTGTCACGGACAAAGGCGGAAACAACGAACACTAATGAATTAAAGAAAATAAAGTTCGTCTGAGGAACAAATACTGAGAATATTAGGTAAAAGAAAACCGGGCTCTATTAAAGCTAAAGTGCGGCTTTGATTTTATTACTTAAGAGATATATATTAAGAAATGTTTTTAAAATTGAACGTCGCGTCCCACTAGGACTCGCACTCGTGCCTCTTCCATCCGTCCGTCCGAATGATCATTTTTAAGTATATAATCGTTGAATAACGGAAAATTGTATAAAATTCTGGGGAAGGGAATGAAATTATAATTGTAACAAACGTAAAGAATGTTCTTGTAGCCCGTTAAGATGGTGACGAGCTTGGTTCAAGAGAAACAAGTTCGAATCCCGCTACGTTATTTTTTTTAACTTCACGCTATATCGCTATCAAGCCCACAACCGTCACGTTCACAGTCACTTGTTGTTCCTAATACTATGGGACAGCCTATTTGTATATAACATTTACACTGTAATCGAATTGCTTTACCGTTATAGATAATGCTCCGAAGTTACAAAAGTAATGAGCAAGACAAAGAAAACTACAATTTAATATTGATAATCCTTTTATCTTCCATTAAGGAGTAATTGCGAGTACGATTTTGTTTATGCTTTTATTTATCTAAAGTACTTACATTTAACTTGTAGCTCTTTTGTTTATTATTTTAGGATCACTCCCATACGAGCCCTTGTGTCTTGATGATTGAAGATTGTATTTGGATGTGTATTTTGAGGTTTCTTATTAATTCAAATTACTAGAGCCCGTCGTGGTGCAGCGACATAGCGTCTGGTTATAAACACAGTTGTTGGTTCGATTCCCCTTCAGGGGAATTAATTATTTTCATTTAGTCGCGGAAATTGGAAAATGGCATGTCTTAAGACAAGGCTAGATACATTTAAAAGAAATAACGTACCAGGATTTGAACCAGTGCCTCTTGGCAGCTGTTCAGGTACCTTTAAATATTTATACGATTCTAAATATCATTTAATTCCGAAAAACATATTAAATAAATTAAAATATAATAAAAATATGGCTACGTTGATTAAGGAAATTGCCCTTTGCAAATTCATTTAGCATTTCACTGTTCACGAAATTTGATAAAGCATTGTTTAACATACAAAGTACTATAGTTGTATTTGTATAAGTTAAAGATTTAGTAATTAAATGATTTGCCAGTTTACAATTCGATAATAAATACAAGTTAAACGAAAGCGGTTGAGATCAACAGAACAATGGAAACTATTAGGCCGTCTGTTTCTATGGAGCTTTCTAAGCTTAGATTGGGTAAGGTTTGATGTTAAGTTTATTATCGAGTGTATCGGCGTCTGATTGTTGATATGATGGTTGTTTCTACCTGAACTATAATTAATTTGTTTTCATTTTCGTGTCTGAGAAGATAAAAATGCAACACACAATAACTCTAGAATTCGATGGAAAGTGCGGAACGGAACTATCTTAATGAGAACGGAGTGACTTAACACTAGGTTTAATCAGCGCATTCTGCTACGTGAAAAAAATAATAATATAATAATATTTATTAAATTAAGATTTTCGTACATAACAATAACTTAAATTAGTAATAACTGCATTAGTATTAAACTGTGTTGCAGCTATTAACTCCCACCATTTCGAATCTCAAAATCAAATTTAATCTTATATCGTGATATTTTTAAATACCACTGATATATTCAGATTTATTTATATTGAAAAAAAAAACTAAATGTTGATCAAATTTGTAGATAAAAATTCTTTATTAGAAAGTTATTTTCACTGGTGACGACGCTGAGTTGAGACACTACCGTTCCGTACTTTCAACCTCAAAATTTTAGAACTCAGTGCGGCGCTTTGCTTCGTTACCGGAGCGAGGAAATAAAAATATAAAATATTTTATTTTGTCGAGTGTGAATCGAACACACAACCTGTCACACACTACAGTCTACAGTCACCCACTCGTACCGCTGCTCGACGGCGGCCTCTAGCAAGTTAATTTTAAATAGAAAATAACAATTACAAAGTAGCGTGAGTAATGCACAAACGTACACGGAGAGGCATTACGGCGCTAAGCACTCGCGATACCGATGAAAGGCAAATTGCAGTTATAAATCGTGCCAATACAAAACGGCGAAGCCCAGCCGGCTAGCTATACGTAAACACGAACACGGCCCCATTTTATTTTGTTTTAAAGTGATTTTGAAATTTTTCTACTGTTTAAAGTGTAAGTAAGCTTTAAGAATTTAAACCAAAAATGGATAAATTATAGTTTAGTCGTATACTTTGCTACTCAGCACGCAATGGATTTAACCACAAAGATTTTTTCCCTAAACTAGTATGTACTACCTGTAGATGCTAGCTGCCAAATTTCATAGTTCTAGGACAACAGGATATCCCATATATCCTATCAATTTTGATTCCCTTTGTAGTGTCGAAACACGCGTTTTGTAACAATATAAACGACCATATCTTTATTTAAAGTAAATATAGAAATATATTTTTTTCAGGAAATCGTAGGACTGTAGATCTGATTATGTGATTTGAATTTCAACTCGATATCTCCAAGCGCTTCTGAGATAAAGGCTTTTGACAAACAGACAGACAAAGTGATAAGGGTTACTTTTTTCCTTAAAAAATACATAACCCTAAAAACTGAGAATTGTATATGACACTTGCCACATTCTTAGTGCTTGAGGTAACAATAACCACATTAACGTGATGTAATATAATCCATCGCTTTTTTCGATAAGAGGACAATTGCAACTTGAATACCAAAAGATTTTTTCAATTCAAGCCAATATATTAAATAGTTCCTGAGATTACCGCGTTCAAGCAAACAAACTCTTCACCTTTATTATATTAGAATGTAAGATTTACTTGAATGTATTTAGATGTCTAATTAATGCAAGATTGAAAAATGAATTCGAGATATTTTTATATGCGAATATCTTGTTCGTTTAAAGATATGGATCGATTATCTCTACTTTAAACAGTAATATCGTTCCATTCCATTCTATTAATATATCAAATATCAACTTGTAATTGAAGAATTTCATACATTTTTATTGAAAATAATTTCGATATCTTCTTTTAGTTTTCAGTAGTGTTACGGTTAATTGCTTCTTAACTCCCGACATATTGCGAGGAAGCTCCTTAAAATTGGTTTTAGACGATGGCCGTCTACCAGCTTATCCAACTTTGTCTTATCGACTGCTGGTAAAAATAATGCAAAAAAAGAAATTAGTTACACAATATATGTCTAATTTATTTTCATTTTCTACTGTGGTACGATAAAGTTTGTTAGTGGGTTCCGCTATCTTACTTAGTTTACGTAGCGCCTGTAAGCAAATCATATTGACATTTATCGATATTGACATTCTTTTACAAAGATAGCGCTATCACGGTAAAAGTAATTTTATCCTTCTAAGAAATATAACTAATTTTAAGCTAGTATAAATATAAGATAATATAAATATATAGGCTCCGCCTGCGTGGTCGAATGGAAATGAATGAGAATTGTGTCGCTTATAATTTTGATCACAGGTACAGTGGGTTTCATCAAAACATTTTTTTTTAGCTTCAAGCTATATCCTGCACACATCAGGGTGTAACCGAAGCAATTAACGAAATGTGATATATCCTATAAACTTTCTCGATAAATGCAATATCACATCCACATCCACACAGTTCCACAGTTCCTAAGCTTAGTGCGGTCAATCAAATAAATTATTCAGCCTTACAATATTAGTATAGATTAGTGTAGGTAGATTGAATACATTTACTATAGAACTCATCTAACTTAAATCCTCAACGCTAAGACAGACAGTCTCTTTAACCCAAACAACGATATTTGGTGCACCTAAGTGCATCCCTGCGGTGCAGTTAGCAGAAGTACGAGTGTATATACGACTACCGTTGCCATCACTCTTAATGAAGTCAGAGTCTTAGTCAAATAGCCGACTTCCCGGTTTTATGTAAGCGGCGCTACTTGAGACTGATTAAACTAAATTACGTTTGATTTTGGCAAGACTTTAAAACGAAAATGTAAATAGTGAACTGTGAGACATACTTAGTAACTTTGAAAAGTTCAAATGCTAATGAAATTCAATTTGAACTTGATAAGGAGCAGTTTCTTTTGTTTTGTTTATTTTTTAATAAACTTGTTGTGGTTTTCTCCTTAGACTATGCTTAAGGTAGTCGGATAAGTTAAACGTATTATAAGTTGAGGAAAATAAATAATAAAGTACCACTTTTTGCTGAATTAATATCTGTATTACATTATTTAATCATTGTTATATACTATTTATTTAACATATCGTTGAAATCAATTTGCCAATTTATGTACAAAGTTATTATCACATTTTTACTAACTTTGACAGTTGTGTTGATTTTATCAACCAAGATGACTTTACATGTCGTACGGAGAGATTGCTTCTCGACATCGTTCACTGTTTATGAACGCCTCCGGAGTATCAACATGTGCCACTGCGCAATAGGAGCGAGCTCAGCAACTCAGTCGATACCACTAATTGGATCACATCAATTTACAATGCGTCGTTATACTACACTTACTCCATACCTTTTATCGCTACTGAAGATATTTATTTGTTTTTACTTTTGTATATGTTATATGCGTGTGTTATATCCATGTTTGAAATTTTATCTTTGTTTTTAATTTCTTTTTTTCAGTTTCACTCTACATTTACATTAAAGTATAAAATGAACCCAGAATGAATTCTAACATAGGCACATTGTACACGACACATACTCGTATAACTTCCCCAAATAAAAATACATTTTCGTAACAATTGGCAATAATTACAGGGAATGAGACGCGCGATGATAAATGAGGCAATAGTTGTTATTAATCGCGGCCATCAAATTTTCTCACGCCCCGCCCCGCCCCGCCCCGCGCACCCCCGCGCCGCGCCGCGCCCCGTAGGAATATCCATTACTGGCTTATGAAAGAATCAGTGTAATAGTCACAGTAATTGCCGCCTCGTACGGAATACTAACACGACGCGAATGATATGTGCTACCTTAATTGTATACGAGTATATCCGCGGGCTAATAGCTTATAGTTAAATAAAAGGGTTTTAATTGAAATGTTTTGTATAATTTGGAATTATTTTAGCTTCATGCACATCCACTATGGTAGTAGTATCCACGTAACATGGCATTGAGTTCCGCCGCCCAACAAGCATGGTTGGTATGAAAACGAAAGAAATAATTACAAATTTTTGGTAATAAAAAAAATTAAATATTGTTTACGCAATAATGATTATAATATTATCATTGACTTCACGTTGTGGTAGTCGTGGCTTTACGCTATCCGTCGCGTATCTCTGGCGTTATTAGCACTAATCACAGATACCTAATTGGCGCAAGCAACTCGATTAACGCTTCACCACGGCATTAGAGGTATTTTATAACTAACACCATTCTAAGATACATATTAAATTACTTTTTGTAGTATATTGAGGCTTTCGTGGTGCAGTGGGACGTCTGACTGTATACGCAATGATCGCCTCACTCGGGGATCTGCTTATATTTATTTTCATACGCCCCAGTAGACAAAGTGCAATGTATTGGTTGGAAAGTGAAGCACGTAGTGTCTTAACACTAGATTTTGTCTTTCTAATGTTACTTGATATTATCTCTTGTAGAATTTTGCTTTAAAAGTGCTGTTATCACCGATTACTTTAAGCAAAAAGTCTATTGTCATATACCTATCTTAAGCTTATTTGGCAATGATATTTGATAATTGAAATTTTTATATGAGAAAAAACTACTTCAGAATTCGATGGATTCACCGTATGGACGCAGAGTCTATTGCGGTGCAGAGTTAGGATCTCAGATCTTGCAAAATTCCCTGCGACTTGCGACTCAAGTGTAACTTTAAGGGGCCCCTTTAAATACGCATTAGCGCACTTCTTCGATGTCCGAGCACACACTAGCAATTGTTGATTCTTAAATACTTGTAAAATATTTATTTACTAAAGAAGTTAGTATTCATAGATACTCCTAGTTAAAACAATTACCTGAAATAATCTTTATTTAGCCGCGGGGTTATTCTGGCAATAACCAACACAAACGCAAATCGGGGCTGTTTAAAGGCTTAATGAACATTCGCTACTAAGCCTATTAAACCAGCGAAATTATTGCTTTAGATGAACGCATATCGCTCTCCGAACATCTCTAAACTACAATTTCTACGTAATCATTTTGATTTCATGTTATTTGCATGTGCGTGTATGTAAATACTAAATAGGAACTGCATTGATATGATATCATATTAGTAACACACTTCGTTTAATATACATGTATTTAATATTATATACATATATTATTCTAAAAAAATATTCTGGACTTTGTTTTTATATTACACAATACTTTGTTCTTATATTATACAATATATTTTATTGACTATTTTCTAAGACTATTAACTGCTAATATTTTCAATAAACGTTTGGTAATAAAAATTAAATAAATAAGGTACCTTTTAAAACGACGTTACAATAATTTCATAACGAAATATTTTTTTACATTTTAACCTTTTTGAATTTACATGATTGTTATAATGTTTAAAATAGTTTATCAATTCATTACTACCGTATCTAATCTAATCGTATATGTCCGTAAGTCGCAGAATAAATGCCAGAATAGTACAATAAAACACACTTTAGTTACTTCAGTCTCTACTTTTACATGTTTTGCAGAAATCGCCCACCCGTTAGTAGATTTGGTCTTTCTAAACAGATTTGGGTAATGTATATATTTCTCATTGGGTGGAAATGAACCCACAACTTTGTGTATCAGTCACGACGTTTCGCTACTATGCCTTATTATTACTCATGCAATTATTTATGTATTTAAATAACGTAATTTTATTCAGACTTAACTATTTTAATATCAATTACGCTATCTTTGAAAACTACTCAAAGAATAATTCCTTTTAGAATAGATCATAATACAGAAAAAGTTCTTAAAATATACAATTTATTAAAATAAATTTTCCATTTTCTACATTTCCAATGTTCGTTCACAGACTTTTGAAAGGCGATTTTTTTTTATCAATTATGTCTTTACTAAATGAGTTGAATCTTGTATCCGGTTTATTCGAATGGTTTTTAAAGTTGCAAATCAAATGAATTATGTAAAGTCGATTTGAATTCGACTTTGATATCGTAAAGTAATTGAAACAATTTAATGAAAGATTTTTTTAGGATAATTAAGTTTTTGTATAAGATTTATTTATTTTGGTAGAAAATTGTTAATTAATATTTTATTGAAATAGAGAAAAAGTAAAAATGAATTAATTTAATTACTATTGAATTCATCGTGACGCGGCTCAGCAGAAGACATCTCTGTTATAAACACAATGGTTTGGAGTTCAATTAAAAAATGGTAGATACACAATATACGTTTCCTATCTTGCATATTATCTCTAATTATTATATTTGATTTATCTTTTCATTTAAAGGGGAACATTTGTGAACACTGTATCCACTGTACCTAATGTAGTCTCATTTGAGTCGAGTACTTGTATGAAAATATTATAAAATAGGCTAAGATTTATAGCGCAGTCGGATATTTTAAAATCCTTCTAACATTTTTTCAGTGTCTTTATAAAAATATTTAAAAATCTTAAAAGGTTTTGGTATACTTATTATTTGAAAGCTATTACCCAACATAAATGTTTTTAATTTTAAAGGTTATTGAATTGGCATTTAAAAATAAAAAAATATTAATATTTCTATTAAATCTTAGAATACGTGATATTGGTTGGAAATCAAACTACGTTTTGTAAAATTAAACTTAAAAATCTATCTTCTATAAAATTTACTTTATTCTTTAATTTAATGTAGAATTTATGTAGCGTCACATTGTATCAATTGAATCTGACGCTAGATTGCATTAGATTGACTTAACTAGGAAATTAGATGTAACCTTTAACATTCTTAACTGAAGCAACCGATTTCTCTTCTCTCTTATAGAGTGAGTAATTTGTGTTTCATATTATATTTTTTTCACTGTTTGAAAAAAGTTTGGACTAAATATTACATTATACTTCAAGTTGTATCCCGTACATACCAGGGTAGACAGATGGAACCAGGGAACTTAGTGTTAACACACTATATACCCATTAATATACTTCCCTTCCCCATTTTCCGTCTGATTCTCCAGGCATTGCGTGTTGAGTGACGAATATAAACTCTCGATACCAGAACTGGGAATAGAATATATTGAAAGTGAAAAGTGAGCGGTAAAAGAGTTAAAGAGGAGAATTCGATTGTCCTTCGAAAATACAGTATCAAAAATTCTGGAGGAAGGCCACGTGAAAAGCATGTGGACCCCCCGAAGAGTTTGATGATAGTGGACGAGGCGAAAGAGGTATGCAGACACTGTACCGTTTGGTACTCCATTCGCTTGTGACTACCCCACTAGGGATAAAGCGTGAAGCTATTTTAGTTTAGTTTTTTTTTAATATTTCTTTCCCCAGGTTTAAATCGAATCCACAACTATCACGTTTTCGCACGCTTGTGCTCCTGCGCCGCGACAGCCTAAACATCCCATATTCAACAGGTCAACAATCACAAAAAACCGGTTAACTCAGTGGTTTCCGAACCAATTTCAAGATTGTGTAGCAGGAATTACAACTTATAAAAGTCGACAAACTTAAATTTGTATTCATATGACTTGAAGTATATATGTGTAGTGCTATCTCCTGATGATTCTCGCTATCTTCAAAACGATTTCAATAGTGTTGTTCAATGGTGTAAAATAAACAGAATAGAGCTTCACTCCAGCAAATGTCAACATATCAAGTTCACATAATAAGTTCTTTGATTTTCACGATTATTACATCTTATTATCATATCAAGTTCAGCAAAAAAACTAACGTCGTTACAACGCAGTATTCCTTATTGGGAAAAAACTAAGCGAGGTAAAAATTATCAAAGGTTTGGGTGTTGTTTTCGTTTCTAAGTTTACTTTTCAAAGTCAAATTGATGAAAGAATAGCTAATGCTACTAAAATTTTATTTTAAGAAATAGCAGAATATTTAAACATAATAAAACTAAAATAGTTCTGTATAACTATTATGTTACTCATTCTTTAAGGCTTAAGCGTGTGCAGAAAGGGTTCTTATGGTATCTATCACATCAAGTTAATATTAATAAATCTATACTCTCCTACAAAGACAGATTAAAATATTGTAATATGATCTATTAGGGACAGAGAAGAGATTTGCTGGATATTATTTCTATAGAAACTGTTGCGAAACAAAATAGATTGCCCGAATTTGTTAGATAAAATAAATTTTAGGATACCATATCGACACCCTAGAAACCCTATCTCTCTATTAGAACCACCAATTAAAAACACGGTTTTTTGTAGCTAATACAGTTATTGCCCTTTTATGTAATTTGTATAATAAAACCTTAATTACTAACTCTATCTCCTGCCGTTACTTATATCCCACATGTGAGAAGGTAACAATGTACTCGCCAATGATAAAACCTTTTTATCATAGTTTTTGTTAATTATCATTATCATGTAAAATGTTTTTGTTCTCCTTTATCTTTTCTATTCTTTTCGTAATTACGTTTATGTTCATGTTGTATATTTAATGTTAATTTTTTTTAAGTTCAGTTTATAAATTCAAATGTTACCATACTAAAATCAAATAAACAAAAAAATTTTGTACGCAGTGAACTACAATACTAAGTGTTTTCTTTTATGAAATATCTATAAATTTCCACTTTACAGAATTTATCCTTTGTTTGTATAATAAGTTCTCATTTCGTACCAAATGTCAAGATTCTGTATCTTTTAATTGCGCTGGCTTTGGAGTTTAATTTTTTCACAGATCCAAGCAACTAGTAGACTTGAGTATTTGATATAAATATCAGCTTCATGCCTCCACGCATTCCTGAGAAAAAGGTCTGAGGTATTGACGAACGGACGGACGGACAAGAAAGTGATCTTTTAAGGGTTCCGTCCGTTTCTCCCTTTCAAGATATGAAACCCTAAAAATGGACGGAAAGTGGACAATCTAGTGTCTTAACACTAGATTCCGCCTGCCTACTCTGAAATATGTGGAATACAGAGTTAAACTAAAACGAAATATACGAGTGTGTATATTATACATATTTAGTTTCCATAATGTAATATGCCTGGAAATTGTGCGCCTGTAATAAGCTTTGTAACAGAATTGCTCATCACCCAACAAAGTCTGTCACAACTTACGTAAACCTGACAGCTATGTCACATTAAATATTCATAGGGGCTTATATCTTTATATCGTGTCAAAATTATTATACGGCGAATATTATACGCTTCACTGGCGCTGGGATGTGGACAGTTTTCGCACTTTTATTTTTGGTTTTGTCAAGATCATAGTTTCCTGTACTTTTAAATGCAACTTAAATATTTTGTTTTTTTTTTCATTCCAGTAATTTTGTTATTATCTTAAGACTTTTACATTTGATACATTTGGTAAAACTTAAATATATTATCTCTATATATAATAAGACAGTAAAAATATTTTGTCTGTACATTTAGTAATTTTGACTGAAATGGATAGAGGGACACTTAAAAAGAATAATAGAAAGCAAAAATTTCAAACAGTCCGCATTTTTCTCTGAAAGTACTGAACCGATTTACTTGAAAATTTCACCAATTGCTTTGTTTTAACTCAACTTAAGTACTAAAATTTAGTTCATCAAAATCGATTCATTAAAAAAAAAGTTATCGTCATTTGAATGAACTCAAGTCATTAGCTTGCCTGCTAATATTATATAGCAAGCGCGCTTATATAATATATGTAACTAATTTAAAAACTGTACAGGAGTTAATATGCAATTATTACAGTAATTTTACAACGAATATTATGAATCCTTCAAATCTATAATTTAACATTTAAGGCTGTTTCTGAATGAGTAAATTAAATTATTCACTGACATCAGCACATTTAACAGAGTATATTATATAGGTAAAAAGAACATAAAGTTACAAAAATATATACGTGTAATAAATAATTAGCTTTATGTATATTTTATAAATATCAAATATCAACAATAGTCGTATTTTTTATTTAAAACAATCAAAAATTCTTTGACGATAATGTCGTAAAAAAAACATATTAGAAGTCATTATAGTTGTCAATCAATTCTGCTTATTAAATCAATACTCATGTATTTTAAGCGGGCGAAGCCGTGGGCGAGCCGCTAGTGTTTAAGTATAAACAAGAATCTATAACTATATTAATATACTAATATTCTATATTATTATTATTTTTAAAAGGCGATTTCTACAAAATATTATAATAAACCAATTTTTTACAATATAAAAAAACATACTCTTAGGTTAAAATAAAATTCTAAACTACACTTTATTATGTTAAGATATTGTGTCTATTTGCGAAGTACAATTTGTACTGAATTTCAACCGTATCGCTGTAATTATGAGACATATCGTCGCCCCAGAGTGTAAATTTGCTAACAGCCTAGAGCTTACCAACTGATGATAGATTTAAGTAATTCTTTCTTTTTTTGTCGAATAATTTTAAAAATATTTGATAAAGTGATAATTTTTGTTTTTAAAAACGCGAAGACATCAAATTATTCACAGTTATTATTTATTATATTGTTATACATAATTATGTTTTTATTTTATTGGTGTTTGTTCTGAGGAACATACTCTTACGTACTCTTGTGCGTTAGCCTTGCCTAATTAAGCAAATTAGAGACAAAAAAGAGTTTACATGTTTTATCACAAGGTTTTTACAATGTCGAAAATTGATTTGTATTCTCTACTATCTGAAGTAAACTAAAGGTTGATTTTGACTTTTTGACACTTTTGAATGGTATAAGAATGTCTCATACACTTTTATGCATAACGTCAGCGCATTGCCACAAGCTTGCGAATGTAAACGTGACAGGTTGGGGGTTCGATTCTGACTCCAGGAAATGAAATATTTAACATTTTCATTTCCTCGCTCTGGTTAAGCGCGGCGCATAATTGCGCAACTCAATACGCAATGCCATCAGAATTCGGGGTAAAAGGGAGTTCCCAGGTTCCCTCCACCTACCCTGTTTCAGCATGAAGTTAAAAATAAGTAATTCAAAATCTTTTAATAACTAGAATTGAATCCAAGACCAATGTCTTGTGATCTCTAACTCACTAATTACTGCAATAATATGCTAATATTATATATTTCTCAATATTAGGTACATAGGTATATCTAACAGATATACATCAGACAATTAATATTAATAATTATATTTAAATTAAATTATGATGTGGCTTTATTAAATTATTGGGTCGGTACCGTCTGATCCTCGAATCAATCATAGAGTTCAAATTGCGTGGAACCATAATCAGCTTACCTTTTTAAATATTTTTGCCTGTTTTTTTTTTGTTTTATTCTTTTTTTTCCAAAATGAAGACTGAAAATTGAGGTAATAATAGTATATAGAACTATGAACAAGAAGTAGGTTGGATTATATTATATAACTAGCGATCTCTTTGCAGCTTCGCCCGCTTTAAATACACAATTATTTAGTAACTGACCTAAATTATTATTGTGTTGTAAACATATTATGTCAAGTGAACAAACAAATCAGACACAGTATCCAACTTTTGTAATTATTCTATTCACT
>JAATLQ010031033.1:26485-49874 GCA_013421005.1 Heliconius erato x Heliconius himera | reverse complement strand
CATTAACTTTCCTATCAAAACTTTAAGCTTTGGATCCTCGGAAGCGATTCATGTGTAAATACATACAACGAATTTCGTTATACAGTCCAACATTTATGTATATATATTACATATATAATTATTATGTTAGACACCGCTGACAAAGGAGTCGGACAGGAGGTTGCACTCCGATCCCATTAAGACACTTTCGTTGAATTCTCAAGCGTTTGCATTGCGTGTTGAGTGACGGAACTTAACGCCACGATTTGCCTCGTTAACAGAACGAGAAAAGAAAAATATTATATATGTCATTTTCCAAAGAGAGAATTGAAACTTCCCTCCGGTATTGAGTGTTGAGAGGCGGAACTCAAAGTATCGACTTGGTCTAGCAGAGTGGAGTCATGACAATAATTAAATATAATCGTTTTCCCAAGTTGAAACCATAACCATCATGTTTACAATCAGACGTTGGCGAACGGCCACAAACATAAAAAATATTATTTCTATATAGAAAATAATTTACGATCGTTACTACTCATCATTTAATATACAGTACTTTACCGATTCTAATTTCGTAATTTACACCCAAACGCTTATTGAATATGAACACTCTGTATAACTAGTTCTGATAATAATCATATTAAAGCATAATATAATATTACGTTACATGGTTCAGGTAAAACACTCGTACTTGAAGTCCTGAACTAATTATTTGTTAATTAAATACCTATACAATTTACATGCTATCGTGGCGAAGGTGGGAAGATTACATTTAGGCGAATAAATGCAGGTTACAATCCTGATTTGGGCAAAATATAAACTTGAAAATCTTTTGATTGTACCTATAAACACAAGCTTAGTTTTGAGTAATGTAGTGTTTAAGTAAATGTATGTTTTTAGAATAAAAGTTATATTTTAAACTAAAATGTTGTATTTGAAAACCATAGCTAATACTTACCGACAAAAAATACTTAATTAAAACATAATATCTATATCTACAAATTATACTTGTAACTTATATTATAAAATTGAAAAAATTGTTTAGTTAAATGAGGCAATCTCAAGAATTGCTCTCTCGAATTAAATATATAAATTAGTGTTAGATAGTCTATTTATTGAGAAAAGATATGATACACCTACTGCACCAGCAGTCGCACATAACTCTCTGTTATTTGCCCACGAGGGCGCAGAGAGGAGGCCGCAGGTGAAACTTGATGCAATTAAATTTGTCAATGCCAATCTAATCTACATATAAGTACATATTTGAAACGATCGTAATCAAAATTAGTTTATATTATATATATGTTATATATTGTAGCGATTGGCATGTGACGTGTGCAGTAATTAACTTAGATTTAATACGCCTGTATTAATATAGAGACTAATACTGTGTGGGCACAGCGAGTGGTTCGTTTCCCAGTCGGGGAATGAATTATTTTATATTTTCATTTATTATTTTTTGTCATATTACTAGACCGATTAAAAATGTTTAAAAATAGTTTATTTCATTCATAATCCAATATAAAACAGTATATTTTGGCACATTACTTGTAAATAAGCCTATTACACTCTCCATTGTCAAAAGAGATTATGCATACCATATCTTTTTAGAGATCGGAATAAAAACCTTTTTTTACGTTACACATAAAGAAAATAGCAAAGTCAGCGTCTATATCTCCTTGACCAGGGGTGCGAAACCCCGACCTAAATGGTCATATTAAAAAACAATTCCTTTAAGATGACCTGAATAGCTAAAGCAGATGTAACTAATGTGTTTCTAATGGAACTTGAAACTTGTTGGGATTACCTGGACATATGGGATGTACAGTTTAAAATAAATAAATTTAGTTATTGATTTCAAAATAACATATTTTTTTACTTTACACTATATCCCTCACATAGCAGGGTAGTAAGTACCAAAGGGAACCTGGAAGCCTATCTCTGTGACATTGCGTTTCTGTTAAGAAACTTCTGTTCTCCACTTTCCGCCGAATTTTGGAGACATTGCGTGTTGAGAAACTCAACACCGCACTTTGACTCGTTATAAGAGCGGAGAAATAAAAATATTAAACATTTCATTTCCTTGAGAGGGAATCAAACCCACAAAAATATTGTGATTGCTGTCGCACGCTTTTGCTATGCACCCTTGCGCCACGACTAGTTTCAAAATATAACTTTAATAATCTTTTTATTTACATTTTACATTTTAAATTGGCGAAAGTCTCAAAGTTCTAAGTCATCAATTCCTACGCATAGGAATGAGTTATTTTCATATCTTTGTGTGTCAATAAAACAAAGAAACTCAACTCAACGTGGTCTCGAAATTTGGATAGAAAGTGGTAAACAAAATTTAGCTAAAATAAAAGACTATAATTATTTGTATTCATAATGGTCAAAAATTACAAACACAATATTTATTTTTTTAGAATGTGAAAAATATTCCCAAATATATCAGTGACAACAAACAGAACCAAGTGTTCTCTGCTTTCCTTTCAAATATTGTTAAGGAAATAAATTAGAATATCCTTCTCGTGAATTATAGAAGTATTTTGTCACTTGTAAACTTAAAAATCACTAAGATCTGTAAGAGAATATTTATTTCAAAATATTTTTCAGCTTCACATTGTATTCCGAATAGGTTAGAGGTTTCCCTCTAAAATTAAGAAACTCCTTTTCCTAGTTTCCGTTCAATTTTAGAAACTCTCCTTGTAGAATGCCGGAACTCAATGCCACGCTTTGCCTTGTTTGGTAACAAAAGCGATTAAATGCAGATAATTCATTTTCCCTTATAGAAATCAAATCAAGGACAAACACGTTCACTGTCAAACGCTATGCCACTGTGCGTCGGCGACTTCAATATACTACTAATACGGTTACTAATAGTAATAGAAACAAAAAATATTATAATATTTATAAAATATCTCATGTAGTCAAGTAGGTCTAATAATATTAGAGACAATTTATATGAAATTGCCCAAGTTGAAAAGTAGTGAGGACAGCCTTATAGGATATCTAAAATATATTACATTAGACAAGAAATTACTATACATCGCTTAGAGGCATATATAAAATTCCCAAAAGAACTATCTTTTATGAAATTATTCAATGTTCATTCAGTACAATAGATTATAGAGGGGTTTGTTTTTTTGTAAATGTTCATATTTATTAAATGACTTATAAGTACTTAAATAAGTAAATTTTAACAATTTTAAATAAGATATATTTTTTAGCTTCACACTGTCCGCATAGGTATGTAGGGGGAACCTAATCTTAAAACATTCTGTTATCTACTTTTCTTCTAAATTTCGAGAGTATGCATGTTAATGCATGGCAAAACTGATCGCCGCGATCGCTCTGTCTGCCACAGCGGAGCACAGAGAAAAATATATAATCATTCCCCCGAGTGGGGATCGAGCTCACAACCTTCGCGCATCGCGTTTACATTCAGACTGTCCCAATACGTAACGACGGCCGCATGATATTCGATTTATTTTTATGAACCTGGGAAGCTAGTCTTAAGACACTTTGTTACATTTTGATATCTTCCCGCCAAATTCTGAAGGTATTGCGTGTTGAGCGGTGGAACTCGACGCCGGGTTACCAGAGCGAGGAAATGAAAATATTAAATATTTCATTTCCTCTAATGGGAATCATCATTTACAATGTTAATAAGGTTAAATTATACTGTGGTCAACTTAACTTATGAAAACGTATCAGGGATTTTAATAAATGACGAATAATTAAACTAGAAATGCTCGCAATAAAAAGTTCACCGCCAAAGTACCGCCAGTCCTAACTGCAGTGTAACTCGCTTGTAACTAACGCTGTCAACCAAATACTACTCGTACTTCACCAACGTGTGCGGTTTTACTATTAATTTAATATTTAAGCAGCTTTCGTTAAACGATGTGTAACTTTCATAATTTACTTTTGTTGTACTTTAAATGGTTTTGTTGCTGAATATTTGAGATAATGACATTAAATGTGTTTTTTATCCCCTCGTATGGTTGCAGTTATGAAAAGTATTGTAAAAAGCAAACACTTTTCTAATCATACAGGACTATATCCTAAATCTGATTTATCTAAGTTTCTAAAGTGATAAGTAAGATGTGAGTGGGAACTATTAAACAAATAAATATAATTTGAACCAAAAACCAAATCAAAGCAAAGTGTTGTTAAAATTTGACTCACATTTGGAAATTATAGAGACCGGGACTGTACTCGGACCTTGCGATTCAAGTATTCTTAAATATCTATGAAACTTATTCCGCTATTTAATTTAGTTATAACGGACGTTTTCATACAAGATTTTTCAAATATCCATTGGCTATTATCTTGTGTAAAAATATGTGACTCTCTTCGTCACCAAAACTACGCTATATCGAATGCCTGTACCACAGCGGCGTCATATAGAAGCACAACTTAATTACAAGTAAAGTGATAAAACGGTATACTTTACGATGTCATATTATTGCCGTTCATATTCTAACCACGGGCTTCCTTTACACGTTTTTGGCCGGAATTTTATTGTCAATATGTCTTCATGAGATATATTTTACGTCACTTTGGACCGTAATGTGGAGTAATTTATTATTTTTATAGTTGTTTGTTTGTAGATCTGCTCTAGGTGGAGTTAGGTTTGGATTCGATTATTGTAATAACTACAATTTTTTTTATGAAATTTCATAAGATTCTTATTTAATATTTTATTTTTCGGTTTACGTAAAACGTGACTTATTACTTATTTTGTTGAATCAAAGCAATTGAATGTTGAATATGAACCTTTCTATAAGTGAGATGTGATTGACGCGATCGTATTGCAGTGAAACGGTATCTGGCTGGACACCGTCTCACTGCACGCAACATGATGGTTGCGGGTTCAATTCCCAATCTAGGGAGTGTCGTCAATTAATCATTTTAATTTGGAACGTAGAGTTTAGCTATTTAAAACACAATATCTTGAAGTTACGCTGAAGGCGGAGAACTGAGTGTCATGGCCCTAGGTTACCTCTACAGTGCTTAAAACATCTTTTTTTTACACTGAAGAGATTTGTATCTCCATCACCAGCAGTCTCACAATCAAATATATTTGAATACTGTCAGGAAGATGTCAACAATTTAGACTGATATAATCATATCTCTCTGCATTGATACGTCTAAGGTACAATACATCCAGGTCCATACACCTCGGCGGCCCGCATGCACACGCACACGCCCGCAGGGTACTCACTTAGAGCACTCGCACTTGTGGCGTTGTTATTTGATCAGTGTTCTGCTATTTAGATCGATATTACTATATACTTCGTTTTGATGAATATATATATCGTAGAATATGCGGGTATTTACAGTAAATTATTTATTATACCCGTCATCAGTTGGGAGGTAGTAAATGGGAAGTGAAAACTAGAGTGAAAAGAATAATTGCATACATGCTATAGTTTTGAAAATATATATAATGTACCCGTGACTGTAAGCGCGGTAATTGTGAGTTCGATCTCCAATCAGGGGAATGGATTAGCATAGCACTTTTATATAAATCGCAGCGTTAACTTCCACAAATGTCTCAAAAAATCGAAAAGGAAGAAAAAGGTGTCATAGCACTAAGTTTCCTCTGCTTTCCTTGCTATTCGGGAAAAAAGCGTGAAACCTTTATTTACATCTGAAAACATCTATATCCACTCTACTTTTTACTATAATAAATAAAATCAAGTCTACATTAACATTATAATTATATTAAATAAAACATATAAAATAAAGAAAAATATCATACAAACATTTTCAAAGCAACTCCTTTGATCTTTAATACTAATCTCAATATTATATTGTTACAGGTAAGTCTTATTTGGAGATAGAAGATTTGGTGGCTTAGATTTATATATATTTTATTACGAATATTTACACATAAAAACATACAAATAGAAGAATCATAATAATGTATAACATTTAGCAACCTATATTGCTTGGACGGTATTGTGGCCCATATTTTTATCATTTTAAATATTATCTCAAAATAGGCGCGGGATGCTGTAAATTCCAATTCAATTGGTAAGTCGTTGACTAATAAAACATGTCAATATCGACTGTCTATTGTAATATATGTATATAGGTTAGCTAAAAATAGTCATTCAACTTTTTCATAACGAGAGAGGAAGAGTGGTAAAAGAGACAAGGGGAGACATTGGTTGACCTTTGAGAGCATAGTATCGATGATACTAGAGGAAGATTACGTCAAAACGCACGAGGACTACGAGGAGAGCATGTACGAATAGGTCAATAACAGTGGACCAGAAAAGACATATGCGGATGGAGGAGTGCTCTATGTCTACCCCGCTAGGTATATAGGGAATCGCATACATGCATGCATATGTACATAAAAAGACTTTTATGTCCGTGTATTACAATTGCAAACTATTATTTTTTTGTATAATTAAAACAAAAACATTTTAATAAATATGATAGATTGTTACAAGTTGTATAAAGATCACCACGATTTTTAAAGTGTTTATTTCAACTTAATATGCAGTATAGGTTTTATATAATATGCTCAAATCAGAAAACACTAAAGTGGTTACATAACAGTATTTTAACTTTACAATTTTTGATAGAAGTTTCTGGGGCGTCATAGCGCATCGTCACAGAGTCTAACTGTAAAAGCGAAGTTTCTAGGTTTGATTCCAACTCGGGAGAATGAATTACATTCATTTCCTCAGTGAGATAACAAGGCAAAGTGTGGCGTTAAGTTCCATCACTCAACCCGAATGTCTCAAAAATTTTGCGGAAAGTCGAAAACATAGAATAAGATGTATACTTCGTTCCCTCTGTCTATCCCGCATACATAGCTATGCAGCGTGAAGTTAACCCTAGGTGATGTTTATCTAAATCATATTTCACTGTACACTAAAGATAACCATACGTCGCCTCGACGTGCGTATGTTTGAGTGAACGTATTTTGGATCATGTGTATATTAGGTTTGTGAATATAATATTATATCTTAATGTATGTATTAATAGACTATATAAATTCAAAATATTACAGTTTATTTATATTTTATAAGAAAAAATAAATAAATAACAAAACAGGCTATTTCTTCCGTTGTAAAACTTAAACATTTAGGAATGTCTCTTTCAGTTTTATAATTAATCATGTAAAGTTTGCAAGATATTTTATTTATTATCTCTATGATATATCAATTCTAAATTTAGTGACCACCCAACGATTATCTTGTCTGCCTCTAAGAGTTTGAAGCTCTTGCGTGACAATATATTTCGACATACATGGCGAAACACTTTCAAAAGTTTCAGCTCATTTTTCTGATAAATATTCTATATCCAAGGCCTTTACCACTGGAGCAATCACATCATAGTATTTAACATCACTCTGAAAATACTGACTGACGAAAATGGTGCACGTACCGAAGCGATATGAGTGTATACTGCAATCTGACACAAAAAACCATCGAAATATATCGATTTTACAAAATCAACTACATCAATTCGACGTAGGTTATCAAGTTCTAAACTAACTCAAATAAATGCTTACTGTTAGCTACAAAGAAACTATACACAATAGAAGACAAGACAAGACGGCAGGGATAAAAGAGTTTTGATTTTTAAGTAAACAACATTTCTTTTAAATGTGCGTTGTTAGTTTCTTCAATTTTTTTATTATAATAGCTTAGTAACATCACTATGAGTTCCGCCATTGAACACGATCGAGGTTAAAGTGGGAAACGGAATATCCGCAAGTGTATGTATTATTTTGAAAATCCTTTAAATTAAAGTTAATATTTTTAGATTATATATATCACGTTCTGATCATATCAGAATTATGGATTCACAACTTACTCGGAGGTATATTTATATTATAAATTAGATCTTAACTTGCGGCTTCATCTGCGTGGTCAAATGGGAAATAAATGAGAATTGTGTATGACACTTGACATTCTGTAAGTGACCGAGGTCTCTCTGAACACAAGTACATTGGGTTACATCAAAACGATTAATACAACCCTTAGCCTTATTCGATAAATGAACTATCCAAAATAAAAATATATTTTCAATCCGAACCACTATAATATTCAGCTCTATAATATTAGTGCAGACTAACTTTTGAAATCTTCGTTCCAACATCCATTACGAAGACAACAAAAAAATTGCTACCATATAAAACTAATCACCAAACTTATTCTGACGTTACAGAATGTGGGACACGCGTGGAGATAATTCGTACACATCAAGCGCTAATTACCTCGTTAATTAGTATTAGTGAAACAAACAAACCGACCAAACACACAGAACGTGACATCAGGACCAATTGACTGTCCGCTGACCAAAATATACGAGATACTCAAATACGTCTATTATCTGCTTTCTAATTTTGTTATGCTGATATGTAATTGTGGGACAGTCTAACTGCAAGTGGGATGGTTGTGAGTTTAACGCCAAATTTAAATAATAAAAAAGACGAAGCTTAACTTCTCTATTATCTATGTATTTACGGAAGTTGCGTAAATCTTAAAAAAAAATATGTCAGGACTGGCGTTCAATCCAAGATTATTTTTTTAACTTCTTTCATTATTAAATAATAGGCTACAGCACGTATGAGGTTATCAGATAACAATTTAGTTATAAAAAATAATAGTGCTAAAATGGAACTTATATCGCAGTATTCATCATCGCGTGCGAATGCATCATGTCGCATGTGATTGCATACAATCGCGTGAGATCGTAAATATAGTCCGGGGGGCAGCTGTAAATTTATTCATGCTATCTGAAAGCGTCCACTTTTTTATTAGTTTATTATTGTATATGGTATAGAATAAAGTGCACGTAGTTGTTGTAGAAAGTTTATATTTTTATTTTTAAATATGAGAGAAAAATGAGTGTAACTTATTTATATTTTCGTTCAAGCTATATGTTTCCTAAATAGGTTAAATAAAGTAAGTTGTTTAGGATATATACTTGTGATGATACTAGAATCTTATTGCGGACGCAAATTTCGCGTATTGTTTTGTCTATTTGGTAATAGGTCAAATATGTGAAAATATCTCAAACTAGAAGATAAAGTAAAAGATGATATATATTGAAATTTTGAAATCGTATTCAAATGTGTTGATTATACACTACGGTTGGAGTTCTATTCACATTTAAAGACAAAGTGTGGCGTTGAGGTCCGTCACTTAACATGTAAGTATATCTCGAAAATTCCGATCAATTTTGTGCCGTGTGATCCCGGCCTAGAATAGGATCATCCTGGTACTGGTGGTGTCGAAAGTACGTGTGGTAGAGTCACGTCGCTAGCAATGGCAACACGCATGGGCAGACTCGACCGGATCATTACCACCCCCGGCATTTAAAACCGGCGTGAAGTAGTGGCTTTATACCACTGCGTTTCGCATCAGGTAATGCCGGGCTCCGGCGCGGCGCCCAACCCACCTTAAAGGCCGGCAACGCACCTGTAGCTCCTCTAGTGTTGCACGGGGTCGTGGGCGGCGGAGATCACTCAGGTGACCCGAACGCTAGTTTGCCTTGTCTTTTCCGTAAAAAAAAACATTAGGATCCTTCTGCCCGCTTTATACATGATAGAGTGTTAAGCTTTAAAAATATGAAGAAATTTATACGTTATCTAAAAAAAAATATTATAATTTAACAAATAATAACTATATTTCTATATGAATAATTTAATATTCAAAGCATCTATAAAAAGCTTAACCGTAGTTTTAAATGTCGACTCCTCGCCTACCTCATACCATCACAGTATTTAACGCGCGAGTCACGCAACGATGCAGTTTCGACGTCATATCGCATAATAACTTATGCCCAGGCAGCAGGCAGGAGGCAGGCAGGAGGCAGCGGGCGGCTATTTTTGATCGACGTAATTGAATTTCTTTTATAATAAGCGTGAAATAGTAGAATTAAAAACATGCTCTATGTTTTATTTTTGTAAATTGTTTCTTGTTATAATTTATTATTGCTTTTATTGCTGTTTCTATTTTGAAATAATTTTTGTTTGTCTTTTTTATGGGAAAAATTGACAAAATCTTGAGCACGTAGTGCATCGGCGGCATTAGTAGGTGAATTTGGTTAGGCTGAGAGAGGGGCGCGAACTTGAGAGTGAAGACTGGGTCAAAAGTCCCAAGCATTGCTCTGAACTCCTCAGAACTCCCAGGAAACAATTCAAGCCCACACTGTGAATCATCTGAACGCTCTAGGTGAACCATTTTGTTTTCTATTTTTCATGTTTTTGGGGTTTCATAAAACCTAAAAAATATTAAAACCAAAAATAAGCAAATGAGACAAATGACATATATTTCTTACATATTCATATCGCTCATTTGGTGCAATAACTTCATAATTGCACTTTCTAAAAAGAAAGTAAAATATGTCATTATAATTCGCACCTTTAATTTTGTCTCCCGTCATAAATATACCCTATACTGTTTTTTTTGGCATTCTTTGTCTTTTTCTTGTTTTGCCACAATAAAAATAATCTGTGGTAGGTAATACAACTAGCCCAGAAATTGTGCGTAAAAAAAAAACAAGAAAAAACTAATAATTTGTTCTACAAAATTGTTTTAAAATATTTACTATACACTTTATACCGTACGCTACGATAAATATTACATTAGTGTGCGTCTAACGACAAGGCAATTCATACATCAGCAACTTTCCTACAGTCGTATCTTATGTGCAGTTTTATTTAGATCGTTTATGAGATTCTCTCTATTTTACAGATTTTATTTTCGCTTTTTTCTCTTGCGTCACGCTGTATCCCTACTGTTAGTAGGATAGACAGAGGAGGTTTTGAGTAACGGAACTCATCGTCGAGGTTTGTCTTATCATCAAAACGAGGAAAATAAGAATAATTCATTCCCCCGAGTGCGAATTGAACCAATCGCTGCGTTTAGAGTTAGATGCTGTGCCATTGCGCCACAACGACCTCTTTATATTATTTCCTTTATGTTACATCTTACACAATTTTCTTCATGACGTAAGTAGGGAGAGCCGAGTTTCAGGAACTACATATCTCCCTATCCTGGTGAAATACAATACCATGTATTTTTCTTATCGAACTGTAAAAAATATTCCTTCAAATAAGTATAGAACCCACAACCATTGCATGTGAAAATTAAGTGAGGTTCTACTTGCATTATATTGGTTTTTTTTTATATTTTTTTACATACTCAAATTATTTCTCTTTGCCGCTTTTACTTGTTCATAAACTCGTATATTTCCATTTCCATAAATTGGGTTTCAGGCTTAGCTTTGTAAAAGTTGCGGGAATTACGTAAAAATACGATCAGCCGCGGCCTTGGGAGCGGAAGCTCCTTAGCTTCTATTCAAGTTATTGTGGTCACAATTGTATTCGCTACATCCCTAATATATTTTTGCTATCCTTTTCAAAAATTCTACCTTTTTATAGCAGGACAAGTGAAGAGAGCATAAGGTTAAATGAATCTCCACTTCATTCGTTCTTTACTCTGTATTTTCAAGGCAAGGCAGAGGAAACCTACTGCTAAGACACACTACTCCATTTTCGAAACATTTTGTGCTGAGTGATGGAACTCAATGCCGTGCTTTGTTTTCTTACAAGAACGAAGAAAAAATCATAAAAAAAATATGGGAATCGATATAGAGTAAATTTTCACATAAAGTAATTTAAATTATCTTTACTCATTACCATTTTACCATTATCATTTCACATATGGCATTAAATATAGGGAGTAAAGTAAATTACATTTGACACTTCTACTCAGCGGGTTGACTCGCGGTCGAGGTTTAATAAGTTTTGACGTTGTTTCGTGACTGCCCGGTACATTTGGAAAGTACCCTTATTGTATGAAACTTAATAAAAGTGTCTATCTTTTTAATATTATTTGCAAACATTCTGGTTAGAGCGGGAAACAGAAGTATTTTAATATTACTTATGCTACGTCGCGACGTTGAATTCTGCCACTAGATCCGCAATGTCTTGAAATTTTGGCGGAAAATGGGCAACGGGGTAACAGTAGTTACAATTGAAGCTTTATATGTTACAATTGAGAAATTTAAAAAGCTTTAGTTTTATTTATATAATGAAGTAGAGCCGTTTGAATCGTTAGAGACCTAATAAAAGGCTAGACATAATAAGTTCTTTGATTTTCACGATTATTACACATTTTAAATAAAACTATTTTAACCGGATTAATCGCGTATATTTTGTATTTTTATACATTTTTGGAAACCCGACGTTTCGAACACTTTGCAGTAGTCCGTGGTCACGGGTAGACCGAGGTGGCATTCGTCTGTCAGTTGACATAATTATTATATCAAACTACCGCCAACGATTTTTTAATTGCCTCGCGTACTGCCCTGGATTCCTGCAGAATGAGCTGATAGTAACTTGCCCTCTGGTATGGTGGGTTTAAGACTTTAATGATTTTATGAGTGGGTCCCAGGTGGTAGAAAGTTTCCAGCCATCCTCTCTATTGAAATTAGGATGTTTTTGTATTTCAATAGCCTCGCGGATCATTCTAGGAATGTATCTGTTTTCCTTAGCGAGGATTTGTGGTTTATCAAACCTAATGTAGTGGCTGGGTTTATCCACAGTATGCTCACACACAACTGACTTCGATACATGCCCATTCTTAATATCAGAGATGTGTTCCTTTACCCTCACCCCGATGCTTCTCTTTGTTTGACCGATGTATGATAAGCCACAGTCACAGTCTAATTTGTATACACCTGCACTCTGTAAAGGAATATTACTTTTTACTGGTCTCAAGAATTGGCACACTTTCTTGTTAGGCTTGAATATGGTTTTTATGGAAGCTCTTCTTAAGATGTTGCCAATCCTGTCTGTAACACCCTTCACATATGGTAGAAATGCCGCCTGTCTCTCTACTGTGGGTGGCTTGTTGGTCTTCTGACAACGCTGTCGGGGACCTGGCAGCTTGTTCTGGTGAAGGGTATTCTTCACCTGGCGAAGCTCGTCCCCTAGGTGTTCAGCGTCGCAGAGGTGGTGGGCTCTCTGAAACAAAGATTTGCCAACGGTAGATAACTGTGTAGGGTGATGGTGAGATTCACCATTGAGGTATCTATTGGTGTGCGTGGGTTTCCTATATACTATCATTAAAGTCAAAAATTAAATCATTAAAGTCTCAAACCCACCATATCAGAGGGCAAGATACTATCAGCTCATTCTGCAGGAATCCAGGGCAGTACGCGAGGCAATTAAAAAATCGTTGGCGGTAGTTTGATATAATAATTATGTCAACTGACAGACGAATGCCACCTCAGTCTACCCGTGACCACGGACTACTGCAAAGTGTTCGAAACGTCGGGTTTCCAAAAATGTATAAAAATACAAAATATACGCGATTAATCCGGTTAAAATAGTTTTATTTAAAAAGGCTAGACACTTTGGTTTTTCGTAGAGAAGTATCTTCGATGTGTGTTCTCTACCACATTTATCATGGAGAGTGTTCTGAGTAACTCTTTGACCTGCTGTCAGATTTTCTAACCCCACAGTTCGTCACAAGGTTACGATTTCGTAGATTAGATACTTGCTTTCACGCGCCGCGCAACTGTGGAATCGTCTAGTTGCGGTAGTGTTTCCAGGTCTATATTATATGGGTACCTTCAAAAAGTACGTCTATCTCCACCTCAAAGGCCGGCAACGCACCTGTAGCTCCTCTGGTGATACACTAGGTCGTGGGTGGCTGTATTCACCTATCAACTCATTTGCCTTGTCTTTTCCGTAAAAAAAACAATTGTCCTTAAATAATAATTAAAAGTAAAAAACTATGTATTTGAAATGTACATATTATGTATTTAATGCACATTTATGTACTTATATAGAATGAGAAATAAACAAATATTACTAAAATGAAATATACATACTATGCATATTAGTGTTGTTGACTTTTTTTTATTATAAACTAGCGGACCCGCGCGGCTTCACCCGCTGGAACTGTACGAATATTTATTAAATATATATATATGAAATTATTTTCTGTTTTCAATAGGATTAGTAAGAAAATATAATCCTAAATATTTTATAAAAAGAAGCTGAAAAAGAATAATAAGTAGAGAAAAAAATTATTATTAGAAAAAATATCTGAGTAATTGAAATGAACAAACAAAACATAACAAACGGAAATTTAAAAAAATATCTAACTAATTAAAATAAACAAATATAATAAGTAAACGTAACCAAAGAAAAATATTAATAAAGAAAAACTGAACAAAACCAGCTATATTATCAACGTAAAATATATATTTAATGTCTCTATCTGTTTGTCTTCCTATTTTCCCGAGCTGATGTCTCGGAATTTCCACGGGGTAAATCCCTATTTACCCGGAAAAAACGTTTTTAAACGTTTTCTGTGCGTGCGTACTTAGATACTATATAAAATAACCAAATATTTTTCTATTATATATTAGGTAATACAATATTTTTTGCGAGCAATAGCAAATAAAATCCCAAAAGATTAAAATTACGATTTATTAATTATATAACAACTGTATAGATAACCGAACTGAAATAACTAACTATTCTTTTCTAAATACTCTTATATAACTAAATAAAAAGTAACGGGCGACACCGCGCAGGGCCAAAATTTACACCACACCAAGAACTGTAATAAAATCTAACGAATGTTTTGAATAAGCGAAGAGAACCAAAGAATAATAAACAGCAAATAACCACATAAAAATTAACAGTAGATCGAAAATGTATGAAAATTTACAAAACCGTCAACGTCGTCTACTCGTTCATACCGCATTTTTGAAGAATATTTTATTTTATCTGTCTCATAAGGTTGAGCACACGCCATGTAAGCGTTCAGGAAGCTAATTTTGGAAACCCTTTTCTTAAAACAACAAAATTCCTTGTTGCAATTAGCATGGCAGAAATTACATGTCAAATTGAAAAGTATTTTAATATATTAGTATATATTTAGAATATTACAAATATAAGAAAAAAAAGTTACCTAGGCCAGTCAGGCCAGCCAGTAGAGGCCAGTCGTGGCGCAGCGGCACGAGGTGTGGCTGTAAAACCGACTGGTTGTGGGTTCGATCCCCACTCGAGAAGATGAAATATTTATTTAAATTTATATTTCCATTTCTTCGCTCTGGTGTCGAGGTTAAGCGCGACGTCGAATTCTGCCACTCAACACGTAATGCCTCCAGAATTAGGCAGAAAGTGGGGAACGGAGTGTCTTAACACTAGGTTCCCTCTGCCTACTCTGCTGTGTGCGGGATACAGCGTGAAGCTAATTAAAAAGTTACCTATGCCCATCCCAAGACCTCTGTATGAAACTTTATCACAATGAGATTATTGATTTGGTCCTGATGCTACACAGACAGACATACAGAAAGACAGACAGAGTTATACATATATATTCGTATTTTATTATTGCCCTGAAAAGCTTTTAATATATCTTAACCTAAGACATCTTTAAGTCTCAAAATAAAAAGTCTCTAAAAACGGCAGAAAGAAGAGAACAGAGAGTCTTAGTTTCACATTAACGTCTTGTTTTACTTTCACTGTTATTTGCGGAAGTCTTTTAATGTCAGTCTGTAGCAAGGTAGGAAGAGGGTTGTTAGTGTCAAGACACTTCGATCCACACTCTCCGCTTCATTTTTCGAGATTTTGTGCTATAAAAGGCGGAATTCTAAAACACGCTTTGTCTTTTTCAAAGAGCGCGGAAATTAATATGATAATTTACTTCTTCAAGTTGTAATCGAATCCACAACAGTCGCGTTTGCTGTCACACTGCACCACAACAGTCTTATTAACATTAAAAAATATATAAACTAAGTAATAATGAGCATTTTCTCCTCTCCAAAGATAGTTGATTGTCAAACACCTAGCAAAGTCCTTAAACGTTTATACAAACAGTGCCATGCAAATTCTGGCCAAGCTAATCCGTATAGCTATAGAGGCTCAGATTTAGTCGTATTTGATCATGTAGGCCATGTCTATGTAAACTTGGGCCACGGGACTTACCTCTACATTCTATTAGGGATGACTCAAGCCCTCTAGGTTGCTCTAAATTTCTTATTTAGCCTTTTTAAATTGGGAAAATATAAGAAAGCCCAGTGTTAGGACACTCTATTTTTTATTTTCTAATCTTTTCCATTGGACAAAATGGGCTTCGGCACCTTTATACTGTGTTGAAAATAAAAGAAAACAGTGAAAACGGATAAGGCTTAAGCTCTATGTTATCTTTTACTTATAAAAAATAAGTTTATTTTCATTATCTCTACGACACAGAAATGCGTGAAGATGCCTTCATCTCTTTTAATAATATTACGAATTTTCTCAGAACATTCATGTAGTCAGCCCTGAACGTGTCGACGTTTCACTTATAAACGATATTTTATGTACCGAGCTGCTCTATCAATGCGCCTCTCTATTCACTCACTGTTTGAATTAATCTTTAGACTGGAGCAAAATCTAGATTTTCTAAATTGATCTATTGAGTGCTAGAAAATAGGATTTATCTTGCATTATATATATTTTGCTATATCATTTATAAGTATATCTAGAGGCTAGTCATGGCGAAGGGGCACGTGCGACTTTATACGCGACAGGTTGTGAGTTCGATTCCCACTTGAGGAAATCAAATATTTTGTATTTTCATTTCTTCACTCTGGTAACGAGGCAAAACGTAGCATATAATTTTGCCACGAACACAAAACGAAAGTCTTAATGGGAATTAAGTATCTGACTATTAGGCCCCCAGGTTCCCTCTGCCAACCCTGCTATGTGTGGGATACAGCGTGAAGATAAAAAAATCTATATCCAAACGAGATATCCTGAATTATGAAACAACTAAAGTAATATAATTTTTTACTACCATTGATATTATGAATAAAACATTGATAAAACGAAATTACATTTCGTTCAAAGCATAAAAAAATTAACACATCAACTTTTGGCTGAAATCTATTATATCTTTTACCACAGCTATAATTGTCATCCGGAATATTTCCATGAGGCCAGGGGGGGTATGACTGTAACGCGGCTGATTGTGTGTCCGATTACCACTCGAGGAAATGAAATATTTACTTATATTTATATTTTCATGTCTTCGTTCTGGTGTCGAAACAAAGCGCGGCGTTGAGTTCTGCCACTCAATACGCAATGCCTCCAGAATTCGACAGACAATGGACAACGGAGTATCTTAACACAACGTTCCCTTTGCCTAAGCTAAAAAAAATATTTTCAATATAACTGAAAATTTTACCAATTTTGTATATAATAGTGAAAACGTGTTTGGTGTGTGTAGTACAGATAGTGTTTAATGTACTTAAAATAAGCTTTTATTCCAGTACGTAAGCGTCGCGGCAATAACTACGTTACGGTCTCATTACGCGCGTGATACAATGTAATATGGCTGGCCACTGATCATTTTTTATATTATAAATATTCTTTGAGGCCACCGTAGCATAACGTCTGACTAAACGCGAAGGTTTTGGGTTCGTTTCTCGTTTTGGGAAATGAATTTCATATACTCGCTAGAGCAATAAAACAAAGCATGGAGTTGACTTGCTCTGCTCAACACACAATATCTCGAAAACTAGGATGAAAGTAGGATAGTGGGAAACGGAGTGACAAAATAGTAAGTTGCCTCTGCCTGCTATGTGGGAGAAACTGAAGCCCCTTGTTATTTGCTTTTCTTGTATTATACTATTTATTTTATCTCTCTAACTTGAACAATCAAAGCTTTATTCCTATACATTTATCTTTCAACGTCTTTAATTCTCTTCGACAATGGCGGCGTGATCCCGACCACTCGAAAACAACGCCCTGCCACCAAAATAAAGGTTTCTAACAAAGACTAACACCTGCCGGTTCTCATTACGAAGTTATTTTACCACGTAAAGGGGCAAACTTCGGTTTTCGATAGCTTAAAATATATTTTACGTAAAAATTGCGTGTATTATGTAGAAAAACGAAGTCGACCGCAAATAACAACAAAAATATAGTAGCATGTAATTTTGCCACTCAACACAGAATGCACACAGCAACACAAATTGCAACACAGCTGCAGAGTTGGGCGTAAAGTGGAGAACGGAAGTGTCTTAATGGGAACGAAGTGAAGTTAAATAAAAGAAAGTACTTTAAACTTACCAATGAGCTGACCAGGAAAGGCTTAGAATTAATTTGTACGCAGGAACATTATATATGTAGGTGCCAGAGGTTTAAGAGCGAAATCTGTCTATAGTTTGCTAAAAGATTTCAAAGTAACGGCACTAGTAAAATGATTTTAAATTTGGTGAATGGAGAGAGGAGTTGGGACGGTGAATGTATACGATAATAGGCATTTAAAAAAAACCCCTATTCCTAAAGTACTGCTTTGAGCTCCTCACACTGCAACGCAATGGACATCTGCGCGGTGGATCCGTGGAAGTGGAGCAGCGAAATAGGATATAGATACGTTACTCTATTTTCCACTTTACTATAGGAGAAGAGAAATCGCACATTAGACAGTAGAGCTCAATTAAGCAATAATCGTAGAAACCGGTGAATAATATTAATGTTAGAATAACTTTAGGTGGAAATCGAACTCACAACCTTACGCATAATCGGGCTTTTCCAACCTTACGTATTACGTATTACCTTACGTATAATCAGGGAAATCCTAATATTTCTATTCTATGAAATCTAATAATATTTAAAAATAGCTTCACTTCTTTTCCTATGTAGCATTTAGGCTAAAAGTACCTAGTGTCACGACACTACGTCCGAATTTTCCGCCCAATTTGCGTCTACCATTGCGTCTAAACACAAAGTGGAAAAATGAAAATAATTTATAATCATTACCCTGAGTGACGATCGAAACCACAACCATTGCCTTTCCCACTGCGCCACAACGGCCTTGAGAGTAATCCATTATTAAAATCACTTCAATTTACAACCCATTCAATAAGCACCAGAATCAGTAATTTAACTGTTAAGCGATAAACTTTTGATAGCATTTTAAATATTAAAAATGATTAAAACTCGGATGATAAGGTCTCTGATCCGTAGTGAGCCGTGTTAATTACAGCGAGTAGCGGCAACTTGTAACGAGCGTCGGCTCCAATTATATTTATTTTAAATTTATTATGTTATACTACGAGTACATCGTAGTGGAGTGGTAAAGTGCAAAGCGCGGCGTTGAGTTGCGCCACTCAGTGCACAATGTCTTGGGTTAAAAGTGTAGATCGGAGAGCTGAGTTAACATAAAATACACACAAAAAGTTCTTCTTTCCGGTGAAAGTTAGATCTATATTTCAATGCATGCAATGCAGAGTATATATACTCATTTTTTTCCTCAAAAAGAACCCTCTAGCAAATCTCATTTGTCTTCTATCTTCGCACTGTACCCCGTGTCTAGAGGAGTAGGGACAGGGAACTTAGTCGTAAGATATTCCGTTTTCACTTTCAACATTGCGTGTTGAGTGGCGGGACTCGATGACGCGCTTTATTTCGTTACTATAGGACATTGTGAGATAATATCTCGCTCGATGGTTGTCGGTTTGATTCTCACACGGAAAAGGATTATGTTTAAATCACTAATATTAATCGGCACTAATAAGAGTGCGTCCCGTCACTCAACACGCAATATATCGATAATTTAGTAACGGAGAACGGTGAATTTACCACTAGGTTCCCTCTGCCTATCTTATTGTATAGAGAATACATTATAAAAGTAATAAAATATATCTAATTAAAAATTTAAATCTATATTTTTATGTTTGGATCTTTAATCATCGTATTTTCATAACAAAAAAAATAAACAAGCAAACCAACAAAATACTCCCAGTATAACACATTTCATTCAACCTCATAACCCACATATATTCATATTTCAACAATGGAGCTGCGGTTTTTCCCATATCATTACTGGACAAAATATTTTGCTCGTTAAAACTAAGCGTGCGTGGGCGGGGGGAGAGGCGGGGAAGTGCCGCGAGTATGTCTGCCGCCGGAAGTCGGTGGAAAATGTCGTGGGTATGTGATATATTCTATGCTATTCGTTGAGAATTGCAATATTAATTGTTTTAGGCACTGTATTGTTTGTTCTTTGTGATTTAAAAAAAACAGTCAAGTACAAGTCGGACTCATGCATAAAGGCCAAGGCCCTACCATTATGTATAAGAATAGCAAAAAGGCGTGTGGCATGAGAGTACCCTTAAAAATTTATTTTAATTAATTTTTATCGTATTTGTTCTGACAGAGCTAACATAAATACATCATCTGTGAAAAATTAACTGTTTATCTATCACGGTTCATGAGATATATCCTGGTGACAGAGAGTCAGCGTTTTCGTTATACTAGTGTCCGACCTTACTCTATCAATGTAAAATAAAGCTATCTTGATAAATTTTATTGTCAAAAATATTCTTTTAAAATACTTATTATTTTATTTATATTAAATGATTTTTCTAACCTTTTACCTTTACTACCTTTGAAATTTCTTCTCTATGCAGAATAACAACAACTTAGTATTCCATGAATTAATAAGATCCCCTTTAAAAGCGCTTTCACGGTCATCTCTAATGTCCGAGTTCCTCTCTATACCTAATCAAATTTGAACTGCTGCCACCATCGAACAACTTTCTAAATATGAGTAAATTATTAACTACCACGAGATTTAGCACTACAATAGCTTACTACAGTTCTATTAATTCAGGCATAGTTTGTCGCTCTACGAAATGTCTACTCAAATAAATCAAAATGTACATTTAATATTTGCATTTCAACTAAAATAAACAAAATAGGAGAAAACGAAAGAAACATATATAAAATTAGCAAAATGAATAAAACCACAAAAATGGTGCAAGAGGTGTGCGGTCGAAAACTTTTGCCAAAGTTGTCAAACGACGCTCACGAGCGGTTACGCTCGCAACTGAGATACTTCGGCCAGTTTAAATTGCGTTGAACTTTTAAAAATACTCGCGGTAACGCTTTTGTTTTCTCCTACAATGTAAAAATATGTGGAAATTTATTTCTGGATTTGAACAGTCAGTTTGGGGGAAGGGGGGGAATGTTTGTGTGTAATTAGGAAGAATAGTGTGTGTGGGTCATGGAGATTGTGAGAGTCGTTCACATTTGTATGCAGCTACACGCTTTTTCAGCCATTGTACAGTAGATAAAGAAAACCTAGTGACAAGACGCTCTGTTCCCAAATTTCCACCCAATTTTCACAACAATTTTTACGTGTTGATTTGTGAAGCTAAAGCCTGTGCTTTGTTTACCAGAGTGTAATTTAAATATCATTACCTCAAGTGAATCTCGAATCAAAAACCATCACGCTTACAGTTAAACGCTGTACCAGTGTTCTTCATTTACTAAGCTGTATTAAATAAAGGTATTCGTGAAGTGTAACATGTAACTGTAAGCTCGACAGGTGTGAGTTCAGTTCCCACTCGGGATTACTCAATATTTTTTTTACGGCCATTTTGACAAAACCCTAAAAATTTTGGTGAAATCCCTCAAAATGAATTCGTCGTAATATAAAGATATACCGTCTGACTATAAACGCGGTAGTTGAGGGTTTAATTTCAACTCGGAAGAATTAATTTTTATCATTTTCTTCGCTCTGATAAACAAGAACAAGAAAAACAGGAGCCTTGAGTTCTTATACTCAACAAACAATTATCTAAAAATTGAGCGGAATTTCGGCAACCGTCTAATGGCATACAAGATACATCGAGATTTCTGGTAAAAGTTAAATCAATACAGGCAATGTACCTAAATTGTTGGAGAAGTTACAATGTAAAACAAATTGAAGTTGCTGATCATCAAGTCGGACAATGAGCGGTTTTGTGCGACATCATGTTCTTGGAATATTTTAACAAGGATCGTAACATAAAGAGTTCTATTTCTAACGCTGTGCGCGGGTGGGTATACACACACCTGAGTACGAATTAAGAGATGCCATTGGCCTTTACATTTATTAGACAGATATCACCAGCTTTTGTATCCTTCATTTTTAAATGAATTTTAATCCAAGCTTTGCAGAATGCCAAAAATTCAGATCGATCGATTGTATCGGTAGAGATGTCTTCTGAGACGCGACCAAACTTTGTGCATTAATGGCGGTAATAACTATAATAGAATGCTGATCATAAATACTACAACATAACTTTTTTAATTTGACAACGAATGCTGGGCCAATCTCTGGCACTTATCTCTTATCTCTATTTTTTTAAATAAAACACCTTATTATATTCACTGTAACTATTTTAAATTATTTTTTTATATACTAATTAATAGATTTTGATAATAGCTGACGATCAAAAATTAAACTAACTTCGTAGCTTCCCTGAGTAAAATGTTATATTAATTGCAAATCTCGATTACAAAGCAAAGCAAAACATGTTTCACTGTTCTCGTTTATTGTAATAAATTCTTTAATTCTTTAGCTATCCAATGGTAATTTTCTTTCGGATGTACAGGATATTTTGAAAATTACAAAGTTAAATTGAATCCCCCGATTTTGTTATCATTACGTTTTTTGGTTTGCCCTCGTATGGTAGCAAATTTATAGACGTATTTCACGTTAAAAATAATATAAATACATCCATTTTAAATTATAAATATTAAAAAAATGCTGTACTGTCAAAATGGCCGTCGGCGTCGCGTCGGTGGTGTCAACGAGAATGTTCCGTTACTCCAATATCCAAGTGTAATATTGACTTGCTTGCTCAGTAATATTTTTAATGATCGAAATGCTTACTCTGGCTGATAAAACGTTTTATACATATAAAAATATACAAATAGACCAAGCTTTTTATTTTTTAAATATATGCATCTATTAAGTGTATGAGAATATTTGTTGCTTTTTATAGAACGAGTCTTCGTTTGCGTGTACTTTCAAACTTAAAAATGTGTTTTTTTTTTCGATTTCCGTATTCTCGTAGGAATTTTGAGGAAACATGTCTTAGTGCTTCCCTTACACTTTCTTACGTTGTACGCCGCATATTTGCAAATAAGCATTAAATGTATTTACGTAACTCAGTAACGGAAGAAAATAATACATAAATAAAAACAGTCATATTCATATTATTTTCTATTAAAATTAAACAATTATAAAACTTTAACTTGTTTATTTAAATAGTTATAACATTTCAATTGTTTAACATCACTAATTACAAGTTCGTTAACTGTGGCTGTGAAGGCAATCATTACTAATTTGTAATATAGCTTGATTTAATTACTGTAAATATTATTGTCTTATAAAAAAACACGCTGTATCCCGCTTTGAGGCCAATCGTCGCACAGAGGCACAAAGTGTGACTGTAAAACCGACTGGTTGTGATTTGATTCCCACTCAAGGAGATAAAATATTTTCTTAAATTTATATTTCCATTTTTTCGCTTTAGTGTCGAAGCAAAGCGTGGCGTTGAGTTCTGCCACTCAACACGCAAT